>MU121123.1:0-10466 GCA_014904835.1 Paxillus ammoniavirescens
AGGGCTGCTCAATTCTTAAGAGCTCAGCTCGCTCATCTCACCGGAGTCAGTAGGTCGCGCAGCCGACGTCAGAATTCAAGCTCCGTGTGACACAACGCCCAAACGGGAGCTACGTCGCCACCGACCAAACAGACAGGTCTTGTCAACCAACACATTGCCTGACGCTGTTGAAGTCACTCCCGCCCGACGGCGCGCCCGCTTACCTCATCCATGGACGAGTCCGATACCAGCATACTGGATCGTTTGTAAGTGCTTTATCAACCAATCGAGATGTGCTGACAATCATTTGTCGCAGCCTCTTACAGTACCCTGACATTGCAGCTGATATTGCAGCTCAGAAGTTGCCTCATGCAGGCCAGAACTCCATCAATCATCAGGTAACTAAACCTTTCTTTTCTATACATGTTTTCACACCCAACTCAACCTTTCGTATCTGCAGCCCCTTCCGCCGCCATGCAACCACTCGCCAGGTCATTTTTGGACTACAGACCTCCCGGCGACACAGCCACGACCCGCTCCACTCAGCCCACTCACGCTGCAGTCGCGTCGTCCCCTAACTCCGACTCCTACTATGCCTGACTATATACCCTGGTCACCGTCGCCTCCCCAGAAGGAAAACCGCACCACAGTAGAAAAACGGTACAAAAACATGAAGCGTCGACGGAGCTTGTCGGTCGAAGTCGAGGAGTTGAAGCCAAAGGGGAAGAAGGCAAAGGCAGGGAAGCCTGCTCCTGTGACGATGGAAGAGGCAGAAGGTGGCCGGTGGTCAGAGGACGACACAACCAAATTTATTACGGAGATCTTTGAGAACCGGTGGAATGAATTCAACCGGAACCGGAACCGTGTCCTCAAAGCAGTATGTTTACGCTTTATTACCTATCAGCTACTGAATGTTTTGTAGATAATGGCTAACAAGTTGTTGTCAGTGCCTCGCAATGAGAAGGCCCTGTCGAGCAAGTACGACCATCTCCGTAGGTCGTGGCGCTACATGAACCACTTTGAGACCTGGACTGGGAATGGAGGTGGAGATCCTGACCTTCCAGAGAAGGAAATTGATGAGTGTATCAAACGGTGCAAAAACGCAGGTCGGAAAGTCGGGACTCTCTCCGCCAACTCGTATAAGCTGTGGAAGAGGCTGCATTGGTACGAGATGATGGCTGTACGGTAAGTTTGCTTCGTCAGTTATGTTTTCGGCTTCTAACTAGTTGTATCAGCCTCGCAGGACATCCCGGCACTTGTCGTGAGGATGAGCGGAACTCATATCAACTCTCGGACCTTGAGGTATTATCCTCAGCCACTGAGGATGATGATGATGTTCCTGCTCCACTGCAGACCCCTGCCCGTACGTCATCTTCTGCTCATAAAAAGAACATGTCCTCGTCGACTCCTGGTGTTCCGGTTCCTGCTCACAAGGCCCGATCTGGTCGTCAGAATGGCAACCTTGGCGGAGGTGTTGGTGAGCTATTCACTGTTATGACTGCGCAGGTGAAGCAGCAGATGAAGGTGGAGGAGACCCGTATGGAGTTGCTGCGGAGGAAAGAGCAACGTGAGACTCAGGAGGTCAAGTTTAGGCATGCAAAGGATATTCTGCGTGACCCCGAAGGCGTAGATGATCAAGTGGTCAAGGCTGCAAAGGATTTTATGGCTCAATACTTTAGCTTCTAATATTTCTTTTGTTTATACATTATGCCTATAGTGGATAGATATCATTTAATATCTGCTCTCGTCGCTTTTGCCCCTCTCTCCGAAGCCATTCATCAGACTCCCATGCAGGTATATCAATGGGACCATCAATCACTGGGGCACCATAATTGGAAAGATCTGCATCTTCATCACCTTCGGCATCCTTAGGCAATGTCCTGGAATCATCACCAAAAATAATCTCTGGGATGTCCTCAGGATGATCTTCAAGATCAATGCATATGTTATGCATGACCATCAGTGCATGTACCAGGCGATAGGTATTTTGGATGTCAATCTCCGGTGGTAGATCTTTGAGAGCAGGGAAGCGACCTTTGAGTAGTCCAAATGTATGTTCAACAGCAATGCGGATGCTTGAGAGACGGTTGTTGAACTTGCGCCGACGGTACTGTTCAGCTATATTTCCACCGCTGTCAACTTCAGGATCTGTGAATGGACGAAGTATATATGGGGATGAAGGATAGCCTAGATTAGGGGATATAGTAGTAAGCTAGTTTCAGACATTGTAATACTGGTTACATCGCCACACACCTTTATCTGCCAGTAGAAGCTTATTCTCTGGGAAATTGCCAAAATGTGTGTGGCGATTTTGCCAAATGAATGATGAGGTCCACATTGTGACATCAGCAACTGAGCCTGGCCATCCCATATCAAATGAGGTGAAGTGTCGGGTATGATCAACAGTAGCCTGGATGTTGATCTCAATGGATAGTAAGCATGGGTGCAATCAACAACCAACCAGCAGCTTACCGCTGGAAACTTCTTCCTACACAAATAAGTGGGCCCCATCATGCAAGGCATCTCAGTTAAGCGGATGAGGGTACCATCAAGCATCCCAACACAGTTAGAAAACCCATAATGGTCCATAATATATGTGGCCACAATTTCTTGCCGCTCTTCATCTCCCCAGGCCAGGACCTGTTGACTAAGCTCACGTAAAGCACGAATCACCCTGTGGCAATAGTGATAGACAGTCCCCAAGCCAAGTCCCATTTCCTTTGCAGTGCGATGAGCATCAGCTCCACGGGAACCATAGCGGATTAGGAAGCTTGCAAGCTGAAACCACACTGGCCGCTGTGGCTTCCTCCCTTTGGACACAAAAATCAGGTTTGGTTCGAGAAGGCATACAAGTCTGTCAAAAGTCTTCCGACTGACTCTGATATTATCTGTGAATTTTTGGTATCAATTTTCCATTTATTTACTCACCGGAATGTGTGGCGAAAGTCCCGATCTGGCCACCCAAGTGCAGTTGTGAACCATGCTGTGCATTTGTCAATCTGATCATATGGTCCCCGAGATCCTGGCCCAGACAAAGACATAGCCAGTGCAATAAGTGTGGTACTTGTCCTTTGAAAGTCTGGTGTGTGATTGCCTAGGAGACCATTTGCATTGGATTCGGGATCCTCGAGCTGATCCTCAGCTTCCGAGTCATCAAGTTCCAGTGTGAAGTTTTCAGTGGTAGCCAGAGAATGCATATAAGCAGCAGAAACTACGAGGATCGTTTGTAGATCCTGACGAGTACGAACACCAGTGGGTGGCATATTGCCGTCACTCTCAACGATGACGGCGATGGGGCGCGCCAGTGAGCTCGTCGTGTGCGGGCGCGCTCGCCAATTGCCTGTTTGGGCGTTGTGTCACACGGAGCTTGAATTCTGACGTCGGCTGCGCGACCTACTGACTCCGGTGAGATGAGCGAGCTGAGCTCTTAAGAATTGAGCAGCCCTGTAGTAGCCTAATGACAAGTTTAACGGATTAGATTACATAAGTAGGGATGTACTATGACAGGACCAGCCTCGCAAAAACACAAACGGGAAACTAAACCTCAAGCACATTTCGCACAAAATTCAGGTGCTACTCAATTGGTGATAACGCCCAGTTTGACGGCGTAGACCTTTGGGCTCCGCCACCCAACTAAAAGACCAACACATTAAGAGCACACCTACGAGCGCCAGGATGCCCGTGGCCGTCAGTCCAGCCTTCGCGACCGCGTTGTCTCCGTACCACACCGCAATCATAAGCGCTAGCACGACCGCTGAACCCGCCAAGCCTGTCAAGACAATTGGGAGCGCAAGCATGAGGAGTACGGACGTGAACTTGACTGGGCGATCGAAGAGTTGCTAAATGGGTGGGTTACTAGTAGCTGAGCACAATGGAACTTGAAGGTCCCACCATCGGGGAATGTACACACCCTGAGAGATTCGGCTTGAAAATCCACGAGGGCCAAGAGGAGGAACGTCCCACATGCAGTAGCAAGGAAAGCCATACAAATCGCTCCTAGGAGCACCAGATACGAAAGTGGTTGAAGCCAGTTCGCCATGGCGGACCCAGGCGCAGTGGTAAGGAAGGCAGCCGTTGTTCTGCGTGAACCAAGCACAAAGAAGACATGGATGAGAATATGTTGTGCTGGTAGGCCGACCCAGATGAAAGCTTACGACAGGACCAGCGCCGAGACGACATTGACATTCTGTATGCGACCCAACAGAGCAGACTTAAAATCCTGCCACTTTTTTTCATCAGGATTTTCTTCACTGGCATTTCCCGATGCAGGGGCAGCAGGGCCACCAGGGCCTATGATGACCGCTAGGCGCTGTGCCGACACACCAAACGCAAAAAGTATAAGAACTAATGTACACGGAGCAACATCAAGTCAGACACAAAGTTCGAAAGTGGATGCAGAAATTCTCTCCCATACCAGCACGAAGAAGCCGCCCAAAAGGGGTCGCCAGGGTGAGGAAGTGCATGTGATTCCGGGTTTGCTGATACGTCCTTCTGGATTTAGTAGGTTTTTTGTTTGTTGGCTTGCGCAACCGGGGTGGTAATGGGGAAGTCTCTGTAGTCGGCATGGTCAGGTATTGATCTGTCTATTAAGTAGAGGTTCCTCAGGCCTCACCATTGATACACACACCCATATCAGCACATGTTCTTCTGCAACCTTAATAACAGCTTCCCGTCATGAACTTCGGTTCACAGTATTCATTTCAGCATCTGTTGTGTCCACCATTGTTCCCTCCATCGCCTTTTTCATTAGACTTCATCACCATTAAACTGCTAGTTGATCCTACCACCTTACCACAGCCTGATGCGAGCGAACTAGGCCCTGCCCTTGTCCATCAAGCCATGAGTGCTGGTGCAGTCTGCCTCATGGGCTGACAAATATATAGCGCTCAAGGTCAATACCCTTGATTGCTTCTCGCCCATGCCAGCTATAGAGGTAAACCCGAGTGGAGATGTAAAGCAATTACGGAGAACTGCGACAGTTCTGTGAAGAGATTTGTCTGTCTGGACGTTGCCGTGGTTATTTCTCCAGACCCGACTGTCTCTAGTTCTATTTCGTCTTGCAACTTTAGATCTGCTGACAAGCACACTCGTGTACATCTGTTTCAACATCTCATGGTTCATCCATTGCACTTTCATAAACACACACTCCACTGGACGTGATACGGTAAAGAGGGCTTGGTCTTTATTCATCGTGACCGATCAGTGCTGTGCAACGCCGTGAGCATGCTCATTGAATTCGTAAGTTGATTTCCGACCCGCTCTCCCCCATCAAGTTGAGCTTTGACGCTGTAAATACCTCGTTCTGTTTAGCGACCATTTAACAGGCATGATCGAGGGACGGACTGCACTTGTGCACAGGACAACAAGCACGATGTTGTCCCACCACCAGTCATACTCGCAGTGCGAGTGTGACTCTCTCCGCCTCGCCCCATGCGACACCTCCTGCTTCTGAGTCTCTAGCTGAACTGTATGAAGTTGCCATTACTTTCCAACGCCGTTTCGAAGAATGTGCGATTTTACGAGCTCACCATTAGCATTCGAGACAACCACCCTGCCCTTGTCGTGCGCCTGATCCTGGGTGCGTGTTGCAGCATTTGCGATAACTATTGTTGGAGGTGTTGCAAATTTCATTGTCGTCTTTTTAGGGCACTTTGTTGCGTATTTGCAGCACAATGTTGCAATTCATTGCTGCGCTGTGCTGTGTTGCAACATGTTGCTACTACCCTCGTACATGCAGCACACCGTATCTTGGTGTTGCAACTCCACACCTCAGTGTTTGCAGCGCCACAGATCCTGCTTCGACCTGTGAACTTCTCATGTGCTCCATCAAGCTGGCCCGGATAGTCAGCCTCCAGAGTGAGTCATAACCTGGGGCAACTTGGCTCGCCCAGTCCAGTATTCACGTCTGGCAGGTTGCCAAAGATAGTGTCAATTTTCAAGCGACCCCGAGTCCTATCTACCCATCACGCATGTGGCGCCAGCCAAATGAAACATCAAACCGGCCATGATGGTCGCTCCCCATTTCACCAGTGCGATGTCTCCACACCACGCCGCACCCGTGAGCGCTGTGACAATCGTCATGCCTCAGGTTGCTGCACATGTACAGAGCTCAGGGAGCATAGGCAGGGTAAGTGCGAGTGTGAACACAACAACATTGCCCAAGCACGATGGAACTCGAATGGGAATAGGTGCGTACTCCAGAGCCCTAGGTTGCACATCCATGAAGATCAAGGAGAACATTTCACATTTCACATCCCACATCTGATACCACCGACAGCCAAAAACACAGCTAAGAGCGTCAGGTGCAAGGACGACTCTGGATCAGAATATGGCATGTTGGTAAGTCGACCCTACCTAGGACCAGTGTTGCGACGAGAGTGACATTCTACACGCGACCGGATAATCAAGTCAGATTCATTTCGGTATGCCAAGCGACAGGGAGCTAGTGTAGAGGCGGTAGTAACACCCCCGAGTTGGCACCTACCCACTTTTCGGCGGTCATGAATAAGTCACGAATTGACTTGGTGAGTGACAGTGAGCAAGACAACCAATACTTCATGATCAAGAGAACTACTGCGTTATATACTTTTGTTCATTCGACTTCGCAGGCGTAGGTATAGTACGAGAACTAGGATGCATCAAGCATAAAAGGTGAAAACATTTCGGGGCCCATAAGTGATAGGTGTGCAGATTCGTAGGGGGTGCCGTGTCAACGAGAACAAAGACTATTATGTAAATCGCGCCAAAATGATGCAGTAAAGATAGCCCTCAGCACGCACAGCGAAGATGACATTTGGCGCCCGTGCTCCTGCCATCAATCCACACCGGCGTCCGCTTCGCAAGAATGACATCGTCCCGAATGAGGACACCTGGAACCTGCTTGGACCTGTATTTCCTCTAGCACCATCGCACTCCACTCGGGGGTCATCTGAGCACTCCAATGTAACACTGGCGGCGTAGGCGGCATAGGCGTCGTAGGTCGAGTATGGGAACTGACCTGGTGGTTATTCGACGCGCTGGCACTATCGCATACCCAGTGTTCGGATTGTCGATCCTCTGCAAACCTATGAGGAGAAACCCTCCACTCCTCATACATCTCTTCTTCGCCCACTCCCGCATCCGCTGGACCACCGGGTCCAATGATAATGACGCCCGAACTGCTGTGCGGAAACGGTGTTATTACCATCCTCCCTTCTTCACCACTGCCTGTTGGATGAACGGGAGTGACGGATAGATGGCGTTTTTTCAAGTTTGGATTGACGTGACAACGACTTCTGGTACAGCGTCCCCGTCGATAACTAATGAGTGTCAATGCAAGTATCGAGATGAAGGCGATACCGCCGAGGACACTGCCAACCAGGATCGTCACATATTTGTTGGATGGTAGAGCGCTGCCGGATGAATAGTCGGTATTGAATTGTGCACTTTGGCTGGCTATAGAGGTGCCTATCCCGGTCGGGCTACTTACAAGTTTTGCTAAGGAATCAGACAAGCAAAGACAGTGGATGTAGAGCGAGTTGATCTTACACCGTGACAAGCGCGTGAGTGATCGTGTCGAATGCTGGTGGTGAGCTCGTAAATCGCGCACTCTCTATGATGGTATTGGGAAGTGCACCACTGGCAACTTCGTAAAGTCTAGCCGGAGAGGCAGAGGTGGGAGGCGTCGCATTGGAAGAGGCTGAGAGAGTCTCACTCGCATTGTGAGTATGACTGGCGATGGTGGGATGACATCGCGCAGGTTGTGCTTTGGTTGTTACCAAAGGTGCAGTCATTCGAGCCATAAAATTAGAGTTAATTAGTAAAGGGGGATTAATGGAGTGTCAAAACCAAGAAGAAAACGAAAGTGAGGTTCCGTCGAAATGCGGCTGGGGGAGTCCAGGGAAAGCGGCTGGGAGGTGCAGCAGTACATCGACATGTTGATATACTCTGGGACAATTAGTAGCTGCCATGAAGCGTAGTCCGTCAAAGTACAACGATAATGCATTTACAGCATGAAAGCTCATTTTGATGGTGGAGAGCGGTAAGTTTGCGGTCAGTTTACAGAGTTCATGGACTCGGGTACAAAGCTCACAAACTCCGCGAGTTCTAGTGTGTCTGCCAGTGCCACAGCATGTCAATGATGTAAGCTTTTGAATGGGTACCATGGTAGCTGAGCCAGTCGCCACCAACTACTAGGGAGGACACCAAAAACATGTCGTCCCCACAGAGCAATCACGACCCAATGAAACTTAGGCTTATACTACTAGTAGGTTTGCGTCCCAGGTCCTCGCCCGGCCGGAATGGTTTCGGAAATTTGCCACACCCTCTTTTCCCCCGAAACAAAGTTATGAGCACGTGGCTTGATGCAGAATGCCTCGGAGGCAACGCTGAAGCGCTCGCAGTCCATCTCACCCTGTGCACTAGACCCAAAATTTGAATCCGCCTCGGAATTCAGCCAGACTGGCCAAATCTGTGGTCTCTCATGTCCGTGGAACAAATGAATAGACTTCAAAGTTTCTACTGTATCTCAGGCAACAAGATCTAAAGTCATCAACGGTCGCAGTTGTACTGCTCTAATGCGGACCTAGTACATAACCATCTGTGGTTGATGGTCTTTGTATTATTCTGTTTCCAACTTATCTCAGGTTTCAAATTTGTATCAATAGCCTATATGTCACAGTGGTAGATATGATGCTGTGCCTGACTCGTGATACTTAGTATTGATTCAGATCCCACCCCCGAAAGTATCAGCCTCGACGACAACGACAACCTTGTTGGTGTCGTCGTAGATGATTCCTGGTCCTCGAACGGAGATAAGGTCATTGGGTTCATCCCTGTACGTAAGTTACCCTTCTGCAGATCTGTCATGGGACATATCCATTTTGACAAGTGCCTGGCACAGACGAGGGCACTGGCAGTGGAGAGAGAATATATCGAAACACATCCACGACCGATTGTATGTAGTACAAACAAAGCGCGACAAAGTTGCAAAGAGATGTGAAAAGTCTAGTCATTCGCCAAGGTTCTCATGCACCGTAATAAGAGATCTCAAACTCTATCTGGTCCACCCTTTCCTCGAAAGCTCCATCATTTTGTTCCGTCTCTGGGTGTTGACACACTGCAGGCTATGCGGGCAACTGGAGAGCTATTTGGGCAAGTGTATTTTTTACAGGCGCAGACCCAGTGATGTTACGCGTTATCAGTGGCTAGAGAAGCGAGTGGGAGTGACGCGAGGGTGCTGAAAACAGTGACGACAACGGTAACAAATGATTTAATGCCACTGATGGCTGAGGTTGGATCGAGAACACTTTTGGCGTAGATCCACAAGGCTGAGGCAGGAATGTCGGCAGGTGAGGGTACACGAAAGACTGGGTATCATGCCCTGAACCGCTTAGAGTTTCAGAAGCCCTCATGACGAGACTGTAAGTGGCTTTATGTCGTCGGATTTCCTGTATGACCATGGTTTCTTCCGCGGATATAGTGTCCACGGAAGGGACATCAACGTCGTATGATGAAGGCCGTGCAGAGGTGGGACGTGTACTGTTCGACGTATGGGAAGTTATCCGGGATGGCGGATGGGGCTGAGGACGGACCCATTTTGTTTCTTTGTGGTTGGGTGCCTATGATAGCCTTCCTACCTGGGGCTTGCGATGGATCAGGTCGTGCGTCCATGTTTGCAACGGGAATCTCATCCTCTTCGTCAGGGTTTCGACAACGGATAATCGTGTATAAGATCTTCTGCACGCGATCAAAGTCGGAAGAATCGCTAGTTTCCGCATACTAGAGTTGTCGTGAGTGAATTGCCAAATTACATTACATCGTCAAACGTACCGGCCTGTCTTTTCCCGCTGCAATTTCTACCAGTTTGATCGTCTCTCTCGCAAGTACGGATGCGGGCCTGTGAGGTGGTCACGACAAAGATCTGACGATGCGACGACCTACATTTTGTGCAAGTGCCGTTCTGCGAATGAACATATTGGCGAACATGCATGTCTCCGATTGTGTTGGGGACGCGGTAGGGCAGCGCCGAGCCTCGCTGATGAGGATGTGCCTGTATGACATGACATCTTGGTTCTCGTGAATGAAGTCGTGCAAAGAAGAACGCAAACGCACCTCGGGTAGACTATCCCCAAATCTGTTGCATCCCGCTCCATCGTTTCGTGATGGTCCTGCTAGCTGCAGAACTGCCGGTCGCTGTTGAACGGTCGTGGGTGAATTGGGAAGGGTAGTACGAGTGTTTCTGTACACGTCAGGTGAAAATGATCGTGCGGGCGACTGAGTGAGTGGTTACTAGTTAGTTGGGGGGATGTTGCATGGAGGCAAAGCGAACGAAACTGACCTTGGTTCGAGGACCTTAGGGGCCTGCCATAAGTAGACTTTATAGTCGTCACGTCCCGTAGCGATGCGCTGGCCCGAAGGCGAATAGGAAATATTAATGCCGTCGACAAATGGGTCATGATTGAATGCTACGACTTGCTTGACTGTTGAGATGTCGAACACGAAGGCCG
>MU121123.1:10476-29800 GCA_014904835.1 Paxillus ammoniavirescens
ACAGAGCTTGCACCCGACATATTCTGTTGTCGGAAAGCTCTTCAGCACTGGCTCTAGTTCAGGAAGGTCCTCCGGCCAGATATCTGGTGCTGCAGAGGTTGTTAGGGCACGGAGATGATGCCATACATCTGTAGCTGCAGTCTTCGAGTGGTCACGGGGCTTTTGCGGATGACGGAAGGCCCTGAAACCATCCTGACTTGATGATGGGGGCTCACCCAGGGGCACTGTGTTGTCGTCTTGGGTTTCCAGGCTGGCAGAATGGGGTGGGCCAACACCACAGGTCGTGGCAGCTTCCGGCTCGGGCACAGCAGTGCCAGTGGTGGAAAGACCCACGTCCGGTGAGGTCTTCGACTTCCGCTTCTTTGGTGGAGCATTCTGACTACCTACAGACTTCGTATTCTTCCGCTTCCGAGTCTGGGTTGCACCCTGTGTGTCGGGACTATTCGTTATGGCTGAGCTCCGAAGACTTGGGTCGATATCAGCCTGACTTGGCAGAACTGTGACACTGGGGGTATGTCCAGGGAAGGGTGAAGGTGTGCTAGGATCTTGGCCAAAGCTGATGAAGTGAGGGGGGAATGGATATGATAGGCTTCCAGGATGCGGTGGAGCAGAATAAGCGTGTGCAGACAGTGGATAATGAGGGTAGAATGGTGCCGGAGTGGGAGTGCTGGGGTAGAAAGATTGATCCGGTGTAGCAGATGAGCTCGAACACACGGGGTACGGAAAAACAAAGGATCCAGGCGTATTTGGTGGTGGGGCATTTTCACTATGTCGCATGGTGAACAGCACTGCGGCAGCGCCGGGGCACCCAGACACCCACCGTGCTATGATAAGTGTTTGAGCAATAATCTTAGATTCATTGACCTTTCACTTGTGTATTCCGTGGTAGCTTGCTGGCTGGAAATCGAGTGCTATTGCATTCGTTGGTAGTTATATCTGAAGGGGCCATGTATCTGAGATGCGGATGGAAATCACTGATATACGCCGCCAATACATCGTTGTCCCATCGACTCCCCGACGGTCGCTTTGCAGATGGGAGAATCCTACTTATTTGGTCCGACATCAGCATTTCCCTGTTCCCACTTCGATGTCACTTCGATGTCACTCTGACTTCACTTCGTTACAACGAAGTGCCAAATAGTGAAGTGAACTGGCATCACTTCGAAGTATACTTCACTTCGACAACAACACTATGTGAGACGGTTCCGATTGAGTCGTTGTACGCCTTCCAAATATGTAGTTGTTGAGATTTCCATTGTACGAGTTCCAATGTTACTTACCATCAGTGCATATCGACCATATCCTCCTGCGTTACGTAACGTCAGCCTCTTCAAGTTGGAAGAGCCAAAAAAATTGTTCTTCGGGTGAGTTCGTCCAACTTGAATCATATACGTTGCCTGTGCACCTCGTGCCTATCAGACAAACACGTTGAACGCCTCGTGTTTTATAGCCGCCCGCACTCTGCACCACCTTTATGTTCCAACAATTATATTACTGACTCGGATGTGTTGTTTCTACCCGTTCATGGCCACGCAACCCAGACAATGTTGCGGTTCCTCACAAAATCTTCACAATTCGAGGACCAGATGCTTCGAGATTTGCGCAATGGTATTCGCTTACATTCTCTAACATTTGTTAGGGTCGTCAAGCGCCTTGACTCGGATCTCCATCATAATATCTCCGCTACGTCTCCACAGACAGCTCATCGTGCTATTCATTTCGAGTTTTCTCGCCAATACACCAGCATCAGTGCATGCGGGGATAGCAGGGCCCAGTGGACAACATGTCAGTCTTCACTCAATAACTTCCTATTGCCATGCAAGATCACGGAGTGCTAGTGGCTTTCTATCTATTGCGTCTACCTGTTATGGCGGCATGGTTCACTGATCTCGAATTTCGTGGCGAAGCAACCTAGGCAAGCTGACAAGCCTTTATCAGCACCACCTGTATCTTCGCTTCGCCTAAGACCACTTCAAACAAAAACCGCCTTTCAATAGTAGTGTGCCATCAGCCGATTCATATTATTTGCTGATCACAGCGCCTCACCACAGCCTCATGGTGCAGTCATTGTTCCTGTCGATACTCCCCAGCACGAGTGATAGAACCAGGGTCAAGCCACGAGTGCTGGTGTCTGCCCCATGTGCTGACACGTGTATACATAGTACTTAATGGCAATCTTGTGGAGTGATCAAGGACAACATCTTGATTGTTCCCCGCCCATGCCAACTATAGAGGTAACCCCGAGAAGGGACGTAGGAGCAATCGAGGAAAACTGGAAGATACGCTATGTACAATGGATTCTTAATGGTATGTGAGAAGATTTCGACACCCACTTTCGAGCTTCGCATCTGACTTGTGCCGTGCTTGTTGTTTCCCTGGATTCTCACTTCTACCTCTACATTAGTTGTGTTTCTTTTGGCGATTGGCGTACCCACCGTACAGCGCATGAGGGAGATCACAGCACCGGAAAATGCTGCCCAATGGCAAAACTTTAAATCTGCCCAATTATCTCGCTTAGGGAACCTCAATGTCGTTGGGTCACTGATCCTAGCGTAAGCTATTATCTGGGCCAACTTACTGACCCACCTCATTTTCATCCAAGTTCTTCTTCGTACCTGATGCTTGTTCGTGCAGAACAACGGCTGCATTCCTTACCACTCAGCCCACAACCCCCATTGTCAACTGGACCAGACAAGTCCCGTATCTGATGTTCATAGCTGCGGTTTGTCTGGCTGGTAATGGCGTCGGGTGTGGGACCTTCCTCCTCTTGATCCTCATGGATGCCCAAGCGGAGTCTCTCAGGGTGCGTACATAGACATATTCCCAATTGTGGGACCCTCAGGTTCCATTGTGCTCGGCTGCTAACCCAAGCGTCATTAGCAACTCCTCGATCACCCGGTCGAGTTCATGCTCGTACTCACCCTGCTTGCGTGCCCTACGCTCCTCATACTCGGAGCGGGCTCAATGGTCTCTATAGGGCTCATGATTGCGGTGTTGTGCGGAAACAACATACACGCAAAGGTGGAAGTGGCGGTTACGTTCGTGCTGATGGTGGTCGGTGGGGGTTTATTTATTTGGTGTTTTAGATGGGTGGCGCGGACGGGCGGACAAGCAGAGTTGGTGAGAAAAAGGCGCCTTGAGGGGGATACGTTCTTGTCGCCAGTTGTTTAACCGGGGCGTGGAACTATCGTTGGTCAACGTGTGCAAACATGCTAGACGTGAATGCTGAGCTGGACAAGCCAAGTTACCCTGGGCTGTGACTACTCGGTTGTGTTTTCATGGAAATATTTGTTGCAGCTGGTTTCATGGAATGATGTGAGAAGCTCGAGGTCGGCGAAGCGAGGTGGAGTGGTCGTCTGGTTTGCAGGCCGTCTGCATGACGGGCGATGAAGTGCATCGTGATGGGGGTGGTGTTCGAACTTTGACCAGGACATGACCGGGATTCGGTTTCGGGACTGGTAGGTCGGTCTTGAGATCATGTGCTTGTCGGGGTGTACCCTGCTTGTCGCTGTCGTTCGTCGAGGCGGATACTTTTGGGTGGAATCAGAGTTAAGTCGATAGCATGCCCGAATTATGACGAGCTAGGCACGGTATCCTATACGCTATTGATATTAAGTAACTTGAAGGGTGAGATTTTGAGAGACGTGAGACGTTGGAACCAGAATACAAAGACCATCGACGAGGATTGTCACGTATGTAGGTCTGTGTTGGAGCAGTCCGACGACGAGCGTGATGATCTTACATAAGTCTTGCTGCATTTGTTCCATATACATCACGATAGGTTATTATGTCATTGACTCGCTGAGTTTGTGAACTTTGGGTACGCTGCGACCTCGACAAGATCTCATCCACGCACGATGCAAGGTTCACCCAATACACTTTTATAAAACATGCACTCACAGACTGGCTACGGGGTATGGCTGAGAGGGCTTTATTTTCATATATCGTCCCCGAATGACACCATGCAACGCCCTAAGCATGTCCCTGACCACTGAATCTGTATTAACATCAAGGTTGCCAGGACCGCTCTCCATTCAAGTTGAGGTCCGATGCTGTAAACATATCATTGTACTTGGCGAGGAATTGACAGGCACGAGTCTCGAGGGTCGGACTGTATATGCTTGTGGACCACATCGTCCCAGAGCATATAAACATGTCGACGCACTCCCGCTCCTCCTAGCTGGTCTTCCTGGACTCCCCTTGCCGCATTTCGGCGGAGCCTCACTTTCGCTTTTTTCTTGTTATCGAGACTTCATCTACCCTTCTTTAATTAACCCTAATTCCATGGCTCGAATTCTTGCACCTTTGGCAACAAACAGAGGACAACCTGCACGATGTCGTCCCACCACCAGTCATACTCGCATTGCGAGTGAGGCTCTCCATTTCTCTTCTCATGTGACACCTCCCCCTTCTGCATCTCTTGGTCAACTCTGCCAAGTTATCAATGATCCAAACACCATCGCGGAGAGCGGACGATTTACGAGCTCACCACGAGCATGCGACACGACCACTCCCGCTCTTGTCATGGTGTAAGATCTATTTGCTCTACATCACACTGTCTTCGCTTGTCTGATTCCTTGGCCAAATTTTATGCAGCCCCACCGGGATAGGCAGTTCTGTGACCAGCCCAATTGCACAATCCAATCACGACCATTCATCTAGCAACGCTCTACCATCTAACAAACATATGGCGATCCTCATCGGCATTGCCAGTGTCCTCTGCGTCTTGTTACTCGCATTGACGTTCATCTTTTATCATCGGGGACACGGCATCAGAAGTCATTGCCACGTCAATCCCAACTTGAAGAAGCGTCACTTATCCATCTCTCCTGTTCCTCCAACAGGGAGCCGTGAACAAGGAGATATGATAATAACGCCGTTTCCGCTCAGAGATTCGGGCATAATTATTGAACCCGGTGATCCAGTGGATGCGCGGGCAGTGGAGATCTGTGAGCTGGAGTGGAGGGTTTCTCACAGGTTCGGACAATCCGAAGACGGGGTATGCGATAGTGTCGTATAACCACCAAGTCGGGTTCCATACTCGACATACGACGCCTATGACACCTACCACTGGGGCGTTCAGACGACTCCCAGGTGGAGTGCGATGGTGGTAGAGGAAATACCGGTCCAAGCAGATTCTAGGTGTCCCCATTTGGGAGGATGTCGTTCTTGCGAAGCGGACGTCCGTGGACGTTGACGTCAGGAGTACAGGCGGAGAATGGCGAATTGTAAACATATACCCTGAACGCTGACGGCCTGTTGTACTACTATCATCCGTACCCACGGGTATCCACGGTTGTTCTAAGCTTGAGGTACTCTAGCATGCAAATTTCTCAACATAGACAGCCCCAGTCCCCGAACTTTGCCCGTTGCTTTATTACACCAGTGTGCTAGTTGGAAGTAGGTAATATCAGTATACAATGTACGTGGGGATCAGGGATGTGCAATGGAGAAGGAATACAACGCATCCACGACCGATTGTAGGCTATGCAGTAATCGCCCTGCAAACAAAGCGCGACAAAACAACGGCAGAAAAGGGTCCAATCCCACTGATGGCTGGGGTTGCATCGAGGAAACCACAAGGCTGAGGGAGGGATGTCGGCAGATGAGGGTACACGAGGGACTGGGTATTGTGCCATGAACCACTAAAAATTAGAAGCCGTCGTGACGAGATTGAAGCTGGCTTATCACCTCGTCCTTCGTCAGGTTTTTGACAATGGAGAATCGGTCTTCTGCACGCGGTTGAAGTTGGGAGAATTGATGGTTTCCGCATCCTAGAGTTGTCAGTAGATTGTCAAATGATATTACATCGTCAAACGTACTAGCCTGTCTTTTCCCGCTGCAACTTCTACCAGCCTGATCGTCTCTCTCGCGGGACCCTGCAGATGCGGGCCTGTGCGAGGTGGTCGCGACAAAGATCTGACGTGGTGTGAGGACCTTCGACTCCGGCAGGGGCGTGAAGTTCGGGTCAGTACCCAATGCGTCCACCCCCTTGCTTTTTTCGTTGCCTTTTCGATTACTTACGCCATCAGTACATGTACTTACCCGCCTAACGTGTCTGAGAATTGAGATAATCTGCCGATTTCACAACAACCGTCATACATGGTGTTTTGGGATGGTTAGTGGTCGGTGACCAATTGCCACCTTGAGCGACACTGCCACCTTGCGATTGCAGTACCTAAAGCTTACACTAGTAGTAATTCAGCCCATGGGCCAAGCAATGATCGTCAACATTAACAACACAAGACCCAAAGTTCATTTCTTGATGGGCAGAAGTGGAGAGCGCCTGCTCTCGTGGTTCGCAGAATAGAAGCACTAATGGCCCACGAGTGTCGGGAACCGAGATTTGTGCACCTGAATAGATGAAGCAGGTAACAACAGTACTGGGTGGCCAACTCGGATGGGTTTCCTAGCACAACGTAGCCATAACGATATCACGTCATGACGCTCCTGAACCTGGTAAGAATATCAACTCCGTACCCACACAGCGATTTGTCTGGTCACCACCACTGGACCCAGCGGCGGATGCGGGGGCGGGGGAGAGACACGAGCCAGACTGGAGAATTTATCCCCCGCAAACTCAGCGGAGAGGATCGACATATGTATTGAGCTGAGGTCGCGGAGTGCGGTGACAGCGCCAGCGAGCCGTAACTACGCTCTCAGGCTTGTCAACCGAGGTACAACCTACAGGTAATCTTGGTCACACGGTTCCTGTGGACACAACAGTTCATGCCGTGAACCCCTTCACCACATCCAGAAATCCTTGTCCAAATCAAGTCACGAGTGCTGCACTGCCTGCCTTATATGTTGACACAGGCCCAAGAGGAGGGCGGAACTAACTCGCACGACGTGATCGTGATGCCGGTGAACTTTGTACTTAACGTACGAAGCTTTGCGGAGTGGGGGAAAGGCGTATCATACCCTGAATGTTTCTCCCTATGCCAGCTACAGAGAGATCCCCATTACCATCCCTACCACCAGCACTTCGTGGACAGACGACCCAGGAGAAATATGCTACATCAAGAAGTGACGTAGGAACGAACGCGGAATGCATGGACCTGCCTAATGATGCGACGACACATTATGGACAACGGGTTCTTAATGGTATGTGAAAGGATTTCGACACCCACCTTCGACCTTCGAGCCTGACTCGACGCTACACCATGCTTGTTGTTTCTCCCGACTTGCGCCTTTACATCAGTCCTGTTTCTTTTTGCGATTGGCGTACCTACGACACAGCGCCTGAGGGAGATCACAGCAGTGAAAAACGAGGCCCAATGGCAAGACTTTAAATCCACCCTGTTGTTCCGGTTAGGGAACGTCAATGTCGTCGGGTCACTGATCCTCGCGTAAGCTATCATCTGGGTTAACTTACCAACCCACCATATCCAAATTTCTCTTTGTAGCTGATGTTTGTTTGCACAGCTCAACGGCTGCATTCCTTACCACTCAGCCCGGGACCTCCATGGCTGACTGGAGTCGACCATTGCCGTACCTGACGCTCATAGCTGCAGTTTGTCTGGCTGGGAACGGTGTTGGGTGCGGGACGTTCCTCCTCTTGATCCTCACGGATGCGCAAGCTGAGTCCTTCAGGGTGCGTGTCACACCCAGTCCCAAATGTGGGACCCCCAAGTTCCATCGTAATTGGCTAATAACCCAGCGTCGCTAGCAACTTTCCCATCACCCACGCGAGCTCACGCTGGCGCTCACCCTGATTGCCTTCCCCACGATCCTCATAGGCGCAGCGGGTGTAGCGATCGCTATAGCGCTTGTAGGTGCGGTGTGGTGTGGAGATAGTATAGCCGCGAAGGCCGGAGTGACGCTCACGGCCGTGCTGATGGTGGTGGGCGCATGTCTATTTTTTTGGTGTTTTAGTTGGGTGGCGCGGACTGGTGGACAGGCAGAGTTGGGTGAAGGAACGCAGCTTGCGTAGGGTGCGTTCTTGTAGGTCGTTTAACTGGGGCACGACGCTGTGTTCTTGATCATAACAGGTGTAAGCATGTACATTAGGACTGAATTATGGACTGGACGAACCAAGGTGGCCCAGGTGCGCGGGCGACTCAACTCGGGAGACTGATTGAAGGGTTACTATTGCCAGCAAGACATCGCGTCAACTTTACATGACGTAAGTTACATACCCTCACGGACTCGGAAACATCCGAAAGTGGCAATGCCTCGATCCTCCGAGTCATTGAAGGAACATTTCTCCCCACCTCAGGCTATTCCTGTCAATTGGTGTTTGCTGGAAAACATGGCAACGTTCGGTTACTCCGTTAATGGACCCTCGAAAATCCACTTGAAGCCATAAACCGCTCTCTGGGAGAAATTTCTCACCCGTATTCTTTCGGTATTGCTCGCTTGAGCAGCACGTGACACGCTCACAATTACAGAGCCGTTGATAGGACTGGCGTTCGTCGTAACTCCATTCCGGTTTTCTGCAGTATGTAGAGGTCACATCGCCTACGAGTTGTTTGATTACGTACGTGCTTTCAGCTCCTGGGTAGCTGTGTGGACGAGGGAAGACGTGGCAAATACAAGCTGATCACCACGGGAGACTACCTCGACCGGCAACATAATTCGCTCATGTACTACAAGCAGGCAACCAGATGGATCCGCTTCTGAGCGCCGTAAAGTGTCAGTGTGGAAGCTATTTTTCAGCTGGATCCGGGTACTCATAAACTGGCTTTAGGAAAATATTGTGCTTTTCGGATCCTGCATCAACCAGCAAATTGTCATAGTCGTGATCAAAATGATCGTCCGCAGCTCGAGTAGCACAACTTCCAAGATAGAGGGCGTCTGGGTCCTAACGAGGACGACGTGCAGTAAGGAAGCTTGTCTGATTAATCAAATGATACTGACGATTATTTGTAGTGCCAAGCTACATTACCCCCTATGCGGGGCGAGGCTCCGTGTAGTTGACGCGCGTGATGGGCATGGCTTCATACGTACATAGGTAATCTCTAGGGAAAAATATTGGGCAGGATCCGTGGTGTTGTGGTACTCAGCGCCACACACTCTTGAGGAGTTTCGGCTTGAGAAAGGTAACGAGGATGTGAAGAGCATTGCTCGGCTGATGGGGGTCACGGCCATACTCATAGAGTTTAGGCCACCCTTCCCCGTGGACTGCCAGTGATGATAGTCTTTGGGGCTGAGGTGCCTTTGGTAGACAGTTCCGGGGGAATTACTTCTAGACAATGAACGTGTTTTTCCTTTTTTTTTTCTTATAAAAAAAAAAAAACTCATAAAAAATCCAATGAGATTTCGCGAGGTGTTTATGTGCGTGCGAATTAGGCGAGAGACGTGAGGATACAGGGAGATACATTGAAGGAACGTCTCCTGTGAGGGGTCTGTGGCGATGTGAGGGAGTCGAGTGTAGCTGAAGGAAAGTAGGAGGATGGCTGATGAGACACCATGGGATAGGAATGCGTCCGTCGCACTTGAGCTTTAAGCGCTTGCACTGAGAACGTAAATGAGCCTGATCGATGGATATAATTGTCAGCCAAAGTACGCACCTGTGCACATATTATGGTGTCTAGTGAGCGTGTTGGCCTGAAGGAAGTGATACATTTGAGGGAGCGAGAACAGAACGTGAAATGGCGTACGGGCCAGCAGAAACACCAAAACCTCAGAGGTAGCGGTGGAACTGCGATTCTGAGTCATGGATTTGTTGAAGGCGTATTCATTGTGTCGTGATACAGGGCTCGTTGTGTCAGGCAGAGATCTGAGATTGTTATGAAAGAGAAGGGATAGCAAGATGTTGTACAATATTGCTAGTACCCCAATATGCGAATCAGGCCGATATCAAAGGTTTGATAGATGGGAAGGGAAGCGCTGAATGCGGTAGAGACGGTGCACTGCGTTTGATGCTGTTGTCCGGCAGGAAACTTGAAGGCGAGTTGCAAACACCGTTGTTCTGGTTCGATGATACGTGTGTTTCCTGTGCAAGTACCGTGTGCCCATCATACGGGCACGTTAGAAGCACTGAGGCTGGTAGATGCCGGAAAGTACTGCTTCCTTCGAGGCCGTATTCGCGGCGTCGTGGCCTCTGTGATAGTCATTGAAAGAGGTCAGTGGTTGAGCATACGGACTCACCGGGCTTGCATGCCACTTCCACACCTATCTAATTCCCTGCATGAGCCTACTATAACACTCCTGACCAAGGCCAGGAATCATCGCACCGCTAATCGTCGAGGAAATCTTGCTTGTGTGGTCAGCGACAGTATTGAGAGCACACAGATAGAACGGACCTTTGGATGGCCTGATTTCGAAAATCCAAGACCATGGCGACCTGCTTCCGTGAATTTCCGTTGGATTGCACTAATTTTGAGACCGTGGCTGCGGCCGTTCACGAGATATCGATGTTCGATGAAGTTGAGGCGCGCGATGGAGGTCACGGTGCGCATATTTTGGTCATGGCCGTATTTGGTGCGAACCAGCAATAGGTAAACACCACCATCATCCCTTACAACATAGCCGAACTTGTTGAAGCACTTTGCTGTGCCAGTTTCTCCCCAGGACTGCCAGTTTCAAACGGATGCAGCCATCATTGATTTTGCGGTCAGGCAGGTCCGCTTGGAAAGGTCAGCTCTGAAGTCGGCAACGTGGCCCGTGCTTGAAACATTCACCAGGTCCATTTTTCGTCGCTTTCCCAAACCTGAAGCAAGCCTTGGAAGACAATGTTCCCATAAGGACGAATGCGCGGTCCTGCACCATTCTACCAAACTTTGTCGGGTGAGTCAGCCTGTCAAATGAGATCCGAGAGCCCATCTGGACATTCCGTTTTATAGCGTTCGATTTATGGTGCACAATGGGAAGGACTACCTCCCCGTCACGGTCACTCAGGACATGATTGGCCATAAACTGGGCGAATTTTCTCATACGAAGAAACGCTTCACGTACAAGTGGGTGTTGTGTCGCACTTTTCTTTCTTTCGACGCGTTAGTAATGGGGAACAACAGGGCAACCAAGAAC
Source organism: Paxillus ammoniavirescens (assembly GCA_014904835.1). NCBI lineage: Eukaryota > Fungi > Basidiomycota > Agaricomycetes > Boletales > Paxillaceae > Paxillus > Paxillus ammoniavirescens. Next base: position 21,448 of record MU121123.1, read on the forward strand.
AGATAACGTTGGATTGTGGTGGTTCTTCACTGTCGTCCCTACTGCATCACACGCATCACAGTTGGGAGGGAGAACTACATACGTCGCGTACCTACTACCAACCCGCTTTGTCCCCGAGTTGCGATTTCTTGGCGGTGATCATTACATGGGCAGCTGGGTGGGGATTCGATGGATCCTCATAATATATTGTGCTATGAGATTTGATGTGAATGTATTACAGCCCGACATCGATGATATTCTGAAAATGTTGTTACCGTGGTGATATTTATGTTGCACGGCGGATAGATCCGGGCACTGTGCGACTGCCAAAACGACAGACTAATCCCCAAGTAGCTCGCATTTGTGTCGTTTCAAGTTTCGCCATAACGTTTCATATCTTTGCCAAATCTACTTTCTTATTCGACAGCGGAGCCGACCTACGAGCTCTCTGTTCACCACAGCGAGGACGGCTACATACACGAAACGGGGAGTGGCGTTGAAGCAAGCTATCAGCCTCACCGCCTCCGCAAGGTTCTCTTCACCACAAACCACACTCGACACACCTCAAGTTTGTGCACCCCGTGCCCTGATTGAAATTTGCCATGGCCTTCAACGTCACGACTACGAATTTAACGCCCTCTCGACCAGCACCTCAAGCGCCCATGCGGCGAGGAACGGATACACCATCAACGTCGCCATCGGCATACAATAACACACTACAATCTTCTGGATACAATACTTCCTTCTCTTCTGGATCTTCGTACGCTGTAGACTACACCGGGATAGGCGGATCGCCGAATCGGTACTCAGAGGCGATGATGAACACGCATGTTGTCCGTAACGGGATGGTTAGCTTGAAGGAGGAGGGCTTTGCCAGTTTTATGTTTCTGAGAAAGTGGCTCGTGTTGAAGGAGCAGACGCTGTCTGTACATAAGACCGAGGTGAGTAGGATTAGCAGATGATCAGGGGTTTTTCATGGGCAGCCGTTTTCCGAGACCATCCGCTGATGTCACATTGGATAGTCTTCCCCGTCACAAAGTGTCATTCCGTTGAAGGACATAACCAACATCGAACGAGTCGACCTAAAGCCTTATTGTCTGCTGCTCGAAACAAAGGACAAGCGATACCACCTCGCCCTCAAAAACGATGAAGAGCTCTATGGGTGGCAGGACGACATTTACTCTCGGAGTCCATTAATGGGCGTTAGCAACCCAACCAACTTCGTCCACAAAGTGCACGTTGGGTTCGATCCCATTTCCGGGGCTTTTACCGTGCGTTCTGATCATTGACGATCTTCAATGCTGGACTGAACCCTTGTTCGTTTCTCCCGTCGCTCAGGGGATGCCTGAGCAATGGAGCAAGTTGCTAACAAAGTCGGCCATCACTCGTGAGGACTACGCCAAGGACCCACAAGCAGTGCTCGACGTGCTCGAGTTCTACACCGATCACCAGAAACGGGAGCTCGAAGAAATGGGCATGCCCCCGATCTCACGCTCCATCTCAACCACCTCCAGCCCTTCGACGCTCATCGGGTCTACACTCTCACCATTCTCCGTTGATGGCACTGCTCCCCCGCGGTTCAATGCAGGCACAGGTCTTGGCGGTACCACACTTGGCAAGATCCCGTCCCCTCTTGATGCCCGTTCCCCGGGCCCGAAACGCCAAGACAGCGCGTCCGCCGAACCAGGCACCTCCGTCCCCACCCCGCAGAATGGCCTCTCCTCCACCGCCTTAGCAGCCGCCCGTGCAGCGGAGCTCGTGAGCAGCTCACACACCCAGCACGCGCACAGCATCTCGTCTGCAGGAGGTCCGCGTCCCCCTATCGCACCCATGCTCCAGACGTCGACCTCCCTCCAGGCTAGCAGGCCTGCGCCGCCTCGTCCGCTTCTGACGGCTGGGCGCCCTCCTCCTGGTGTGCCTAAACCGCCTCTTCCTGATCATACACCGTCATCGGCGGACTTGCGTGCGAGGGCTCAGGCTCGGGGTCCGTCTGATCAGGGAGCTCCGAAAGTTTCCATGGGCGAGGCGCCGTCTATGGACGCACTCAACCAAAAGGAACGGGAGCAACGAGAGCAACGAGAGCAGCGGGAGCAGCGAAGGAGGGACGAGCGGGAGCGAGAGAGGGAGAGGGAGAGGGAACGAGAACGAGAACGGGAGCGGGAGCGGGAGAGACAACAAGCAAAGGAACAAATGGAAGCTTCCCAACGGCCTCCTGCCGTCCCTGCCAAAACAGCCCCTGCGTCTGCTCTTCCTGTGACACAACCTGCCGTTGGACCTGCGGGGGCCACTGTCGGGCCGCCTCCTGTGAAGCCGTTGCAACCGACGAAGAAAAAGGAATTGCCCGCTCCCGATGTCACTGTCACCGCTCCGGAAGGCGAGGACCCCGGAGTTGCGGAGGCGGCGAAGAAGCTAGAAAAGCCCAAGGAGAAGGAGAAAGACAAGGAGAAACGCATTAGCACCATGACAGAAGCTCAGATCATGGAGAAGCTGCGGTCAGTCGTGTCAGCAGATGACCCAAAGACTCTGTACAGCAAGATCAGGAAAGTTGGCCAGGGGTGAGTCATCCGTCTTCGGTGCTCTGGCAATTTGATTTTTGACCCGTTTACTGTGGCGGTGCAGTGCATCTGGACACGTTTACGTTGCGAAGACCTTGGCCAATGGCAGGAAAGTAGCCATCAAGGAAATGGATCTTTCCCACCAGCCGCGAAAGGAACTCATCGTGAACGAGATTCTCGTCATGAAGGAATCTCAACATCCCAACATTGTCAATTTCCTCGAATCTTATCTTGTCAAGAACAGTGAACTTTGGGTCGTGATGGAGTACATGGAGGGAGGTGCGCTCACGGACATCATAGAGAATAACACCCTGGAAGAGGATCAAATTTCAAGTATATGTTTCGAGGTAAGATTCTGCTGGATTTCTTTGTATCGCCTGGTCTGATGGTCCGTCTAGACTTGCAAGGGCTTGTGTCACCTACATAGCCAATCCATCATCCATCGTGATATCAAATCCGACAACGTCCTCTTAGACGCAGACGGATGCGTCAAGATAAGTGCGTATCGTTTACCATTGGTCTGGTCCCCAGTTACTGACGTGTCTCACAGCCGACTTTGGATTCTGTGCCAAACTCACCGACCAAAAGTCCAAGCGCGCCACCATGGTCGGCACGCCGTACTGGATGGCACCCGAAGTCGTCAAGCAGAAAGAGTACGGTGCGAAAGTTGACATCTGGTCGCTCGGTATCATGGCGATCGAGATGATCGAGAACGAGCCGCCGTATCTAGACGAAGAGCCACTCAAAGCGCTGTACCTCATCGCGACCAACGGCACGCCGACACTCAAGAAACCGGAGGCGCTGAGCAAGGAGCTTAAAAGCTTCCTTAGTGTCTGTTTGTGTGTCGATGTACGGAGCCGTGCGAATTCGAGCGAGCTGTTGCAGGTCAGTATCCGTTCCCGTTCCCATTCCTGTACTCGTACAGCCACCCCACGTGAGATCTGACCCATCACTCATCACGCAGCATGATTTCTTGAGGAAGGCCTGTGCTCCATCTGGGCTGGCACCCTTGTTAGGATTCAAGAAGAAGCAACGGGCACCATCGTCATGAGTTTACCCGTCCCGCCCGACTCTGCATTTCCGCACATATACTGTTCTTTACTCTTTACTTCGGTGCCACCTCCCAACACAACACGGACGTTTTGTTTTTCGATACCAGTCGGTGACGGACCGGTCCGCTTGTGTTGTTGCCTTTACCCCCGTGACGATCTATGTATGACTTGATGCTGGCCTCCCTCGTTGTCCATTTTTTTCACTTTTTTTTTCAGTTGTTGTTCATAGTTTTGATTGCGCACCGATGGAGCCTGTTGTAAATCTGGATCCTATTAAAGCCCAACGACATTATGCGATGGATCAAGTGCTTATTTGTATCCATGAGCAGGTTTCATCACATGTATATAAGCATCACATCATACAGAGAACGGGAAATGAAGATTTGACCATAGAAGCTGTATAGAAACAATGAGCCATAAATTGCATATTCGTGAGTAATACGACGAGGCGACAAATAACGAAGAGAAAAAAAATGCGGGATAAACATGAGAACGCGGGAGTCATAAACGTGTCAACGTTATTTACTGCTGCATAGAAAAAGTCCCCTTAAGTCGAAAAAGCTGGCTGGCATACACTGTAAAATAAGACGTGATAAACAATAGGCTAGGGTCATTGCGTCAAAACCTCCCAGCGGCCAAGACCCGATAGAGAGCGGTGGCTTCCTCGAAACGGGAGTTTTGCAATGCAAAATGAACCATCTCAGTAGTGTCTGCGTCAGAATCGGCATCCACGATGCCGAGCCTTAGGAGAGAGGAGTAGAAGCGACAGAACTGGATGGGGACGAGTGAGCACGGATAGGGTTGAGGCGAGTGCGACTCACGTTCTGGACCCCCTTCGCAAAGCGATCGTCACTGACGAGCCCCTGCCTCTCTTCTCTCTCAGCGTTTTCGAGCCATTTGATACATTCGTGAATGAATCGTCCGAGAACATCGACGCGGACGAGATCTGCGATGGTCGTTTTTCCTCCGGTGACGGGGTCAATAACGGTTGACGTATCCTGGAGCAGGCGGACGAGAAGATCAAAAGAAGGCAAAGTCGGAGGAAGCTGCTTTAGAACATCTAGGTAGGCTGAAGGGCCTTGTGACTGAGTATTAGACGACGCGGAGGTCAAGAGGACAATGAAAAGTTGGTAGGCTAGGTTAGAATTATGAGCGACGATGGGCGGTAAGTCCATCGACGTTATCATGGTGGGCGACGTTAGGTTGGATATCAATGGTGTCAGGATCTGTACAAGTACCAGTGTGAGATTCCACATTTGTGCAATAGTTTCTCGAAAACGCGTACCCGTTGTTCCGTAAGTGTGAGTACTCGTTCACGAGCGGCTAGGAGCAGCTTCATGGCTTGTGCAATTCGTTCATTCTTTTCGTCCTCTTCAGGAGAGACTTGTGCTTCGACAGTCTGAGCTGCTGGGGACGGCCGGCCTTTTGCGGTGTATACCTGCGCTTCGCTGTCCCCCTGTAGAGAACTGATGGCGGAGATAACCCTGTGAACACCGATATAGCAAGATCTTCATCGAGGGAGCCAACATTCTACTTACGGCTCAGATGCGTTCGTTTCCGAAAAATTCTCTTCGTCCAAAATCAGATTGGACGCCCTGAGCTCAGGGAGTAACGGAGACCTGGTCAGCGTGCTAGGAGAATAGGGTCCAATCTGTGGAACGATCAGCACTGTGGTGGATAACGAAGATAAGAGTGTGCCACATCGTTGCCGTCCCCTTTCAATATTTTCCATAGGACCCAAACTAGCTGTTCACTGTCACTGAAACTACCTTCGGCCGCAATCTTGGTGGCGTAACCTCTCTCCTTTACGAACGTAGCATACAAAGCAGATTTGAACGGGTTGAGGGAAATCGGATAAGGAGCGTACATCGAATACAAGATGAACGAAGCGAGAATGCGTTGAGCGAGCTGAAGTCGCACAGGAAGAAGTAGCATAGTAGGGGATGTCAGAAAGTGGGTGCCACCATAGATGAATTCAAACTGACATCAGCTGAAGAATTGAGAAGGGGCAACAGCACGTCAAGGGCCAGCTGGAATCGGGCAGTAGGTTGAACGAGCTGCGAAAAAGCCTGTGCAGCGGTGGAACATGGAAGGGTATAAGCCCGGACTAGGAGATGTGCAACTGACGCTCGGACAGGGTCCCCTGAGCTGATCTGACCCGGAAAAGGTGGAGATAAGATATTGGTAGTGGTTGAGGACTTTGGAAAGAATCTTGAGCCAGCCGTCACTGGTGTGACTGGGCTGGCTCTGGTCATTGTCGGCAACGGCGACGAGGAGTTCATCCAGGTCATCGTCCATGCATGACTAACGTCGACCAGCCATGACAGCTACTAGCGCCCCGTTGTGTGCACTTGTTTGCCCGGTGTGGCACCAGGCACTCCCGCTCTTCACAATGTTCACATGCCCACATTGCCCACGAACTTTGAAGGGCACTCATGCTGCGCAGTCTTGTGTGAAGAAAGCCTCAAACGTACTCCCTTAATGACCGTCATCCGCCGCAGAGTTGTCTTTGGCCCAAGGGCATTGGGTGACTCGACTACGAACAACGAGGTCAGCGCTCATGGACCAACTATGCGGTCGATACTAACCGAACTGCATCCGACTGCATAGTCACTATTGCAACATGCATATTTCATCGTTGCATTGGCTTTTGCTCTGCTGCTCGTGGCTGCAAGGTATACCGAATGCAATCACTGCTGTCATACAGTGCTGATCAGGTGTCATGAAGAATCTCTGTTCTCCGAAGGCGCAACCGACCGCTTTCCGATTTCTTCAAGATAGGCAATAACTCTGCGTATCCCTATGGTTCAGACCCTGTAAATCCTAGGAGTTATGGCTCCTCTTACCAACCCGGATACGGAGTACCACTGGCACCTGTTCCAGCCGCCTATCGCCCAGATCGCAGGGTACGTGCTGTGGATACGGATGCAGGAGGTCGTAGGCTCGGTCCTGCTGGCGAGGACTGGGATGGAAAAGACGACCTTCCTGCTTATGACGGCGTTGGTGGACCACCGAAGTATGTTGAGGCTGACTGGCGCAATGCTGGGTTGCAAGGGAGGCCCCAGCACCCCTGGGAACAACCCGTAAATATGCCGCCTCCCTTTGGAGCTGAAGAAGATAGATCTGGAAATCATCCCGCCGATAATACTCACACCACGGAACCACTACCTGGAGGTGGACACACTGACCCAAATCCTGGGACAGAAGTAGCGTCACTACCTCCCGCTCACCATGTACATGATGGATCTAGCAGTTGACCCACCCCGTACGTTTCCTTGTATACATATGGACTACGACTACCCTATTCTGTTGTATAACTGTCCAGAGCTGCGTATCGCTATCGTTTACCTAGCTTTTTTTTTTCGTTCTATTCTGTCTTGGTTACCAATTCCAAATTTGCTTCCATCCTCCATGCCAGGAAATTTCTCAGGTCCACGCTGCCTGTATTTATCCCAAATGCCTGGCCTCTCTCTCAATCGGCTCCCCCCTCCCCCCCTTCCAACTCCTTACTGAATAAGGACTCGAACCCTGGTTCAGCCCAACGGCTATCTAAAACATCGCGACCTGTCTCACTGGTCTAACCTGCACCCGGACTTGCCCTGTCATGACCAAAACGTTGCACTCCGGACAAGCAATCCGGGATGCTTCCCTCACCAGAGCGCTTGGAACCAACCCGCCGTGTGCCCTGTTCAATTCCCTGACCTCCCATCGATGGATCCACGACGGACGCGAGTCCACCCTCTATTTTTGGGCCGAGGACGTGAGACACTGACCAAGTCTATCTCAAGCATCAGAAGTGCTCTCTACGACATGTGCAACGGTAATGCGTACACTGGGCGGTTCGATCCCCGGACTGTCTACCAGGTGTACCTCATCCCCAGAAATCCTCACTTCTGGCACGGTACAATAAAAGATACGTGGATACTGCGCGTCTGTGAGGCAGGATTCTCATCCTGAAGATGGAGGCGAGCATCTGGATCGGCTTTCTACATCGCCTGTAATTCAGGACACAGACATGATTGTAAGAACATTCGAGAGGCAGGCTGCTGCGTCGTTCGGCATAGCAGGCTCGAACCAGCTTCTATTGACAGGGTTCCTATAGTATTGGGATGAGTGAGTAGAGGCCGGTTCGAGACCAAGTCCATACTTAGTTCTAATGGGTGGTCTGAAAGTAGCTGTAATGAGTGCTCTGGAAATTAACTTTGACGGTAGTTACCTCGGTCCTCGACTGGTCAGGTTTTGATGAGGAACTGTGATACGGTCTAAAATGGAGAGAAAAACGCGTGAGCGTAATGGTTGGGGTATGGAAGGTAGTATACGACACCATGAATTTCGTGAAGGAAGCAGTGAAGGCATCTGCAAGACACGAGGCGTTCGTCATGTTGGTGTCACGATGGGCACGCGGCACACAGGAAACATATGTTGTAAACGAGCACACTCGAAGAAGGTGTTTGGGACACCCTATCCCTGTCGTCCTTTAACCACCCACCCACCGTTCCATCTGCCGATATGCCTTCCTCGTCTCGTTCAGTGTCTTCTGAGATCGCGAACATTCAAGTTCTATCTGTCGTTTCGCCCACCTCGGCTCCGTCGGCGTCTTGGGAGAACACGAGCCACCCAGCCCCTGTACAAGTATTCGAGGACCACGAAAATCTGGTTTATCGCATGTCCTTCTACCCCGATGAAAGTAAACTAGTGAGCGCCTCAAGTGACGGGACACTTTGCGTATGGGACCGGAAGATGGGTGCGGTACAGGTGCTGAGTAGT
>MU121124.1:11259-40347 GCA_014904835.1 Paxillus ammoniavirescens
CTTCACCCATCATCGACCTTATACTGTTACCCGACCCGCTCGGGTCTTTATCCTTTATGTTTTGACATTGTTTGACGCAGTCACGGGTATGCCCGGACTATAAAAGTCTGTACTTAGTCATTTTTAAATCTTATCTTCTGTCACCACGCACTTAAGGTCCAAGCACAAGTAAGAACAATGATGACGAACCCGCTGCAGCACAACCCGCCCTCCATTCCTTTACCCGCTATCCGCTCACTTACCACGGGACGAACCCGGGTTTCTTCTATCTCTCAACCCACCATTCTTCAGACCAACGGACTCACCCTTCCAGGGTTCCACTCACTAGTGAATCCCTTTAGGGTTGAACTTATTGCACCCTTCATTTCTTTCATCCCTTTGTCCTGACCACTTAACACCCGGGAAGGACTTAGTTCCTTTCAACGGGCTCGTGCAGCCGTTTTGCACATCCTCGCGGTGTTGACATCGTCCAGTCGTTCGGGATGGATGGGTAATGGTGGTGGAAGTGCTGGGTGATGGGGAAAGGGTGGTGGTTCTGGGGGTAAGTCCCCCTTGTCCTGTGAGGCGTACTGACCATTTTTGTTGGCGTTCGTCACTGTCGATTGCACTCGGTCCCTCTGTTGGCCTTCCTCCTTCTTGTTCGGCGTCTGCTCAACGTCCTGGCCCACCTTGTCATCCCTGGCCTCTTCTCTGGCCTCCCCCCTTCGACTTCATCATTCATCAACTCTGTGTTGAATTATCAACTGGTACTAGATTTGGTAGCTTACCTAATCACGTACTTAGACTTAGACACGCTTTACTGTAGTGTCCTCAGTGACTACTTACTGAGGACCACTACAGGTCTCTCTACATCCTATTAGCTTCTTCACTCTGTACAACATCTCCTGACTGTTGTTCCCTTCCCTGACCTCGTCTGCCTCACCCACAGTCTGCCTGTGACCTATGGCCACTCCTCGGCCCTCTCTGCTCGAACCCTTGTCGTGCAGCGTCCATATTGGTGACGTGGTCCTCGACTCGTGTCGTGGGGCTTCCAGGTGCGTGGCCATCTTGTCAGGACACCTGCTCAATCACTGACCTTCTTCCTCCCCCTCGAGCGGTGTGCTCGGGGGTGGTGTAGTTGGTTCGTCTGGGTAGGGAGGTGGTGGGGTCGGGTTGGGTATGGCATTCTCGCCGTTTGAGCTGGGGGCTACGTCCCCACTTGCCCTCTCGTCCCTCTCACCTTTCTCCCTCTTCGAGTCCTCGTTTGACTCGATTCCTTTGTCAATTCCGTTTGACGGTTCATTTATCGTGCCCGCTGGCACTGCTGGCCCTGCACACATTGTGTGTGGGTCCATGGTGTCAGCAGCCTTGTTGACGGCCGTATGACGTGTCAACTTGGGTTGCTGGGGCTCGACGTAGCCATGATGGACGTCGTCGTCGTCACTGTCTTCGTCGTCTGCCTCTCTGCACCCTCAACTCCTCAATTCTACTCCCCCTCGACTCCCCTGGTCGTCTTCACGTGTACGACGTGTCTCGATCCTTGGTACGTGGCCATCTCAACATCATTGGTGAGTCGGCCATCTGGGCATGGATGCCGTCTGCTCGGCTGGCATGGTGGGAGTGGTAGGTGGTGATGGTGATGGGGTGTCAACATGGGTCCCAGGTAGGTCGTCCTGGCTGCTCATGGGCTTGATGAGGCTTACGCTGCCAGCCGTGTGGTCTGTGGCACTGTTGCCCGGACCCGTTGCTGCAGTCACCTTCTCGTCGGCCTTCCCATTCGACTTCTTCCCCTTCTCACCTATTCCCCTCCTCCTGTCGACTCTTCCCTGGCTCTTCATTTCCCGTTGGTGTTGACGTCGCGTGAGGCTACTCAGTACATTGTGTACTTGTCTGCTTCATCTGTCACTGATGTCGTCATCACGCCGTGACTTGGCAGTGACTTCGTTGCGTGTCTGTACGTGGTCGCGGGGTGAGTCGAGTGAGTATGCAGCCACTCGTTTGGCGCTGTTACTCTGAGTTTCTCGCACTACTGTAGTAGCTGTAGGCGTAGTCATTGACTTCTCAAATAGATTTTGAAGGGTTTCATAGCCTTCGCGAGCTGTTTTGAGGCGGCGAATTCGGACTGCTAGGGATGGATGGATAGTTACGACAATTGTATGTTTTGCGAGGTTATTCTGTGCTCGCCAAAACTCCAAGTCGTGCTGTGTCGTTTCCATGCCCGTGATTTACTGAGCAAGTTTGCTTCCTGTCAGCATGTCTTTGAGTTTCTCGTGGTACTCTGTCCAGTTTCGACCATCTGATGCAAGTTGGGGAAATTCAGCCATTTCGCAGGAATTTCAACTCTTGTTGTTTGAGCTTCAAGTCGAATTCTGTGAGTGAAAACTTTTCTTCCTTAAAGAGCACAGGCCAGGGCTCATAACCTGTTGTAACCTATAGGTGCTCTCTGTAGAATACTCAGTGTACTGGTAAGTCACTATCTAGAAGATATGTACCTGTAGAATACTACAGGATGATTAGTATGGTAAATAAGTGTAGTACGAATGTACTACTCACCTCAGTGTACTGGTAAGTCACTGAGGTGTAAAGTCTAGTATGACACTGTCCAACTGGACACATGATTAGATAAGCTACCATAACAGGTACACTACCAATTGTATTCCAACAGTCAGGCCAGCACATTCACCGACCAAATCGTGGCAATTCTCAATTGTGATGAATCCATGCACTGCTTTGACCTGTACCATATCATCCGGCTATCGGACGCTCCACTCAAGTGTGCTGTCATCATGGAGGACAAGGAGGTGACCGTCATTAATCCAGCACTGTCATTCATTATCCATGTCGCCCCTGAGGCAGAGCATTCATTCAAGGGCCCACGTCCCTTTTGCAACTATTTTACGAACCCCAAGGGCTTCCTGTCATCAAACAGTGCCGTGGCATTTCACGTCACCGTACGTCCAGACCACACAGGGTTGGTGGTCACAGAGATGCAGTGTGAATATAATGTACCACACATGGTATATTATATACAAGACTATATCATTGCCGCATCCAGAGGCAACCCAACTAACCTTTGGAAGCCGTCAGCTGGCAAGGTAGACATCTGGCACAAGTTCCGCATTCAACAACACTCATCCTTTAGATCTTGGTATCTAATGAAGAGCCAAGTGGTCCAGGCATACCTGGGTTCCAAAGAATGACCTTTTTGTGCATACAATGCAGTACTTCTCGGTCGCCCCGATGTGGATGGCATTATGGGTAATGTTTTTTTGTTTCTTTTTTATGGCCTTGCATTAACATGTTGGTTATTTAAATTTGTATTAGATGTTGCCCGAGTCAAGGCCATCTTCTCTCCCAAATCTTGTGAGGAGCTTCCACTGTACCTTGCACCAACTCCCCTCATCTACATTGAGTACTTCACTGTAATCAGACGCCCAGATGATGATCAGGATGGAGTGGGGCTATATAGAGTATGATGTCCTCCCACTCAAGCTACCGACACCACTTCCAAATTTTGTGTGGTCGTACCAATGACAGAGGTGGTGCATGCTCTGGAACTCATCCCCATTTTCAATAGCAAGATACCTGACATAGTGCCATCAAGTGCTACTTGTTTGGAGGTGTATCAAGAGTACTACATCAACTCTTTTGCAGGCAAAGAAACATATCATATCTTCTGGTAGTTTTCCACACTAGATTTACAACAGTGATTAGATTGATGAATGATAATCCTTATCCTTGTGACATGGGACGAGATGTGATCAATATCAGTGTGGTTACCACCAAAAATTGATTTTGGTGGTCATGCTGTAAGTATATCCACATCTCCACCAATGAGAAGGCTCCATCTCACAACACGTAACTCCTCATAAGCCGGCAAACCTTTACTGACTAAGCATTCATTTCAGCCATTTTGCAGATGCACCTCTCAAAGCGACTCTGCCTTCCGGAATTCTTGTCTGAACTTGGCCTCCTGCTTGCAGAGCTGCCATTGAGCAAGCCATCCTTCATGACAGAGGCGTGGTGATGTCCAGTGCTGTTCGCCATACAGCGATTGTGTCTTGGTCCCCACAGAGTATTCCTTGGGTGACACCTAGAGTATTGATGAAGGCCACACAGCCACAATAAATCATGTACAGTAGGATAATCGACATGGGAACGAAATCAAGATGAAAACAAATATGAGGCAGTATACTCTAGTAAGCAAAGCTCACACATCTGCCCGTCCACTCGTCCCAGTGCTTCACTGCCATTTCAACTATCAAATGTGATACATCACTTCTGAAAATTGTATAGGCACCCTTCATGTCCCCATCCTTCACAAGGTATGCTTGCTTTCCTGGAGTTTGGTCAGCCAGAGATGCACCATCAGTCAGCCAGGCAGGGCGGATGACAAGGATGTTCTTATACTGTCCCCGTGGACGAACCCGATGGGACCAATCCTCCCCTAAGATGTCTGCACTGACATCATCCCTTTCATCCCAAGGCCAGTCGGCAACATGGGCAAAAATCTGCTCCGCTCTGCACTTGTCTCTAAGAGGCTGAGGGAACAGGTAGCCATATATTATCCAAAGCAAGAGTGGCAATGCTCTGTGCAATTCTTTGGTGACTCCAGTCAATGTAATGGCAATGAACTTGGGATCTGAAGGAGGGGTCGTTTCAAATACATTGAGCAAAGCTTGGATGACAAGGTTTGGCAGCGAAATGAGCATGCCCTTCCTCAGGTCGAATGTAGCAGTGGGTGAACCTATGCTATGGTCAACTTTCTTTTCCCGTGCTGAGAAGTATGTTGTCAAACATTCCAACAATATATTGGTGGGCCCACATGAATGTTGCTCAATCTTTTTATGACATTCAGGCGGGCCTGCCCATATGTTGTCAAATGTTCCAAAAATATATTGGCGGGCCCGCACGAATGTTGCCAAATCATGATATGACATTCAGGCAGGCCTGCCCATATGTTGTCCACCATTCCAACAATATATTTGCAGGCCCACACAAGTGTTGCCAAATCATGATATGACATGCAGGCAGGCCTGCTCATATGTTGTCCACTGTTCCAACCATATATTGGCGGGCCCACATGTATGTTACACAATCCCCATAGGAAATACATGTGGTCCTGCTTGTATATTGCACACTATTGCAAGACAACACCCACAGGCCCATCTGTATCTTTCAGTGTTTGGCTATGGAATCTAGTGCAGGCCTGTCCATATGTACACCAACTTTCATATACTAGCCAATTCATATTTGACTTGGATCACTGCCAGGCCCACCCATGCTTTGACCACCACTGAATATACATTCAGCGGGCCCGTGAGGGGCCTTCCGTATGCATCGTGACATTGTCAGGGCAGGCCAGCTGTCTCTCTCGGAAAATATGACTACATGGGCTCCGCTGCGGCCATCTGTGATTATTGAGCCAGTTAAGCTTGGGTGGCCACAGCTGCCCACATCATGACTCAGGTTGATGACGTGACACCGAGTGTCGCGCAGTACTGCCTTTCGGTTGCGCATCACTTACAGTACACATACGGGCGCACGTTTAAGCTCCGTTTTCCAAGTGTTGGTTGACCTCTGCCAGTGCATCTATGCCACAAATCCATTACTCCTGGGCCCTGGCCTTCTCAATAGTGAGTCAGTAATGGGAGGAGCATTGGGGTCAACTGATGGATTGGTGGAGTACCCGAGAATACAGTACATCAGATGTTGTGCCTTGAAGGCGTAGCCTGACATAGCCCAGCGTGCCCGGCAAGGCCGTTTTGGTTGAGACGATTCTGATCACTGAATAGCTGTGAGGTACCTGCAGCCATCACAATCAATCAAGGCGAGACCTTCACGGAGCAAGCCTGCATTGATGTAGGTAAACGGCCCTGTGCTGCGGCCGGATCTCGGTCAGTGTAAGTGCATGATTTCCCTCCGTGTAGTCGGCGTTGGCAATGAGCTTGCGGCCCTTGCAAAACAAGTGGAAATGATCGATAGCTTCTTGGTACTAGTCGTTATCAGCATTTGCCAGATTTATGAACCTACACTGTGTGGTGTCGTCCCTAATCACGACATGCTAGATGGTCTGCTGGCTGGGAATTTAGGGTTGTGAGACAGGATGGTCACCAGACTAGTAAAACCCATAAAAACCCCGCGCCAATTTCACCGTGTGTGCAAGTTACAGCTGGCTGCAAAACCTTAGACCATTTTTTGCTCCGTTCCACTTAGGATTTCTATTTACAAATATTGTCAGACAAATAGAACTAAGCCAAATACAGCTGTCACATGATATCAATCATCTCGAGATTGCCGCTTAGCGATGCCTCTGCAGTGGACGATGTCGAAGTCTTGAGCACTGTAACACTTAGTATTAAAAGAAAAATGAGGAAGGCCATCTACCGAAATGTCGAGTGAGTTCAGCCTTCGTGGCCTACCTGACTTGTTGGGGCTCCATTTTACTGCAGTGACACCGCCAGTCTTCCACCAGCCTGAGAAGTCTAATGTTTGTCATACAGTTCTTCCATGAATATCTGTCACTTCAGCAATCTGACTAGCCTTCATATGAGCCTACATTACTATTATCTGCTCTTTGATGGCTTGTGAGATATGTCTTCAATTTCCATAGGGCATGGTCAGTGGGGAAGTACTACCAGACAAGGAATGGGACATGTTGGTAGCTTGCATCAAAGATGGTACAATACCTGATCTCAAGGGCATCGGTCATGTTTGAGCTCACTTGCAAGTAAGTTGGGGATTGACGAATGCACAATGCACTATGTTCACATTCAATAGGTCCACCCCCACGCCAGAGCGTGCACTCTTGAGCGTGACAATTCGAGGATCTGAAGACGCGACTACATTTGGCCTAGCTCTATTTGTCCGACAATATTTGTAAACAAAAATTCTAAGTGGAAAGGAGCGAAAAATGGTCTACAGTCCCTTGCATAATGATTTAGACAAATCTCAATGCATGTCTGGCTGTTTGTGTAAGTTTGCTCAAGCCAAACTGTGACATTGCTGTCACGTCCTGCCAGCCTTCATTCCAGTCCTCAACGATGCCAATGCCGACGTCAATGTAGCTGCGTAAGCATGTTGTTGTGTGGCAGTATGAGATGCACTTGCCCATTGATGAGATTGTGACGCTTTCTGGACTCTGTTGTGCCACAATTTACAATATCCTTCGACTGCAAGAAGATTTTGGCACTCCTGATAACCCTACAGCTCTTCCAACTGGTCGGCATCGTAGCTTGGATGCACAAGACCTTTCTTACATCCAAGCACTCCTTCGTGCCAATCCTACCCTGCTCCTCAATGAAATTCAGAGTCATCTCACTGAAACACACAATGGTAGTTTCAACCTACATCACCGTTTGTCATCACTAGTAGTTATCCTCCACCTCTCTCAGGGTATATAAACCTTTGTCGTAGCTTTGCTATCCTTGTCGTCTTTCCCCCATGTCGTAGTCTCTCCATCATACATTGCTCTATGGCTCCAACAGGACCGGTCTCCATGGGGCTAGCCACAGGATGGGCATTGGTGAGGCCATAGGCGGCGACCAGACGATCAATCAGTGCAGTTTGAGATAAAGAGAGGGTATGCGCAGTGCAGTCACGCTCCACTGCAATGCCAACGCAGAATGACGCATCACCAAGATCAGAGACATGCCACTCGCTGCAGATCTGGTCCTTGAAACGAGAGAGGGCTACCTTGGAACTGCTGATGTTGAAGAAGTTGTCGACATGGATGGCGCACATGATCATGCCGTGCTCGTCTCAATGATAATAGATGCAATGTTTGCATTGGAGTTGGGTGAACCCCCAGGAGACCATCTTCTCGTGCAAGGTCCGATTCCAGATACACTCTATGGCTCCAACAGCATTGACTCTCCAAATGATTCAATCAGCACTCCATGGGAATGGAGGCCACCAGTGCCACCAGTTGCCCACCATTATTCATGTATGTTCTCTGTGAGTGGTGGGGGAATGGATTGAGTAATGGGGCCTAAGAGAAACATTAATATTGTCAACTGAATCCATGAGAGGCAGCCTGAGCACTCAAACGACAACATACAACTTGCTCACAGAGGAAATAAATAAATCTCTCCTTTGTTATAGAGCCCTCAAAGATGTCTAGAGCGGCAATTCCATCACAATCCAGTGCAGGAAGGACAGAATATTTTTGCCCCCGCAAAAACGTAGTTCTCATAATGCATGCTTGACCAACTGGTGCCCATCCTCTTTGCCTTTCATTTGTATGATCATCCACCCCTGCCTCATCCAAAAACAGCAGCTGTGCATCTGTATAACGCCAAATCTCACCCTGCTATGTTGCATGTAGCCACTCGTCACGTTTGGCAGCCTCCTTCGTGACCGACTTGTTGGTGCATGCGAGATTTTGAAGGGCATGAGAAAGAGTGGAAATCAACACTTCAACATGTTCCAACAAATGCAAGGCAGGCTGAAGATCTGATGAGTCGAGTCGTCAAGTGAGTGCGACTGAGCGTAACCTAACTATGGTGTGGGGCAGGTGGATGTGTGACAGTGTCACTGTTTGTACATACAAATAGAGGCAAACACTGTGGTTCATCCCATTGGCGTGTCTAGATCATTATGCAAGGGACTGTAAGATTTTGCAGCCAGCTGTAGACCTCCAAACACAAGCGCTCTTCTAACGAGACACTCCTACTTTGGACAAGTTGCTGACCGGAGCGCTGGTACGGCAGTTTTTTGCTCTCTGCAGGATCACGCGTCGCCCTCAAAACACGATACCATCTTTTCGCCCTTGCACTCTTTGCACGTCCTCCTACACACCACTCCAAGCACCTTTTGGTCGTCCCTTCGTTCTCTCACCACCGACTCTGTATCTAACGAAAACTCCGTTACTGATTACCGTACGGATGGTACAGACAAGACGAGCGACGGCACAGCGAGCAGCGGGGCGCTCTGAACACGAGCAGAAGCTCGGATCACTGGCAGCGGCTGATATCAACATCTTACTTCAACCACCACACGAAGGAGAGGAGGTGAAGGCGAGGTCGACGAAACGCGCTCGGAAAGAGCGTCTGCCAAACGAACCAGAGTCGTCCGTGGCAGTCACCAGGCTCGAAGAGCGCGGAAGTGAGTCACGGTGGAACGTTACTTCGGTTGAGCGGGCAAGGTTGACGCCGTAGCAACAGTAGACACAGACGCCGATACAGACACGGGAACCGCGGCCGACGAACCCACTCTCACCAAACCCCCACGTCGATCGAGAACGGGCACCAGGAAAGAAGCTCCTTTACCGAAACCATCCGATTTCGCCCCTCGTGTGTCTTCGCCGTGGAAGATCGGCGCACACGTCTCTGCACAAGGTGGCGTAGAGAATACAATTGTGAATGCTGCGCGTGTCAGGTGAGTTCCTGTCGTGCGGGACTCCCTCGTTGCCCACTGGTGACGATCTGTCATATCGTTGGCAGGGCAAACGCTTTCGCCCTGTTTGTCAAGTCACAACGTAGATGGACATCGCCACCTCTGACAGACGAAAACATTGCAACTTTCAAAGCACGCATGAACGAGTTTGGCTATGACTCTAAACATATCCTTCCTCATGGGAGCTACCTGATCAACCTCGGGAACCCTGACGAGTAAGTCACTGAATGTATATTTCGAAAACAAACATATATTAAATGGGAGAACGGGTATCAGTCAGAAACGTGAAAAATCTTATGAGTGTTTTATTGACGATCTCAGGAGATGTGAACAGCTTGGGTTGACGCTTTACAACTTCCAGTGTGTCTCATTCAAGTTGCGAGCTATACTTCTCATTGACATACCATTCTTTGAAAAGCCCAGGATCAACAGTCGGCAGAGCAACGAAGGACGAATCTATAGCTCTCATCGCGCAGTGTCTTAACAAGGCACATCATGAAACCTCTTCTATCATCATTGTCCTAGAAAACATGGTGAGCACTGCTTTCCCTTCCTTCACGCACTTTCCCCGCCCTGGTTCGTCCCCTGTGGGATAACAAGCTGAGGATAAAGGCCCGGGATGAATAGGCTGGCGCGAAGAACATAATAGGTTCTCAGTTTACCGATCTGCGGAGTATTATAGATCTAGTGGAAGATAAGTCGAGAGTCGGGGTGTGCCTCGATACATGTGAGTCTAGCTGGGTTTATACCAGAGTTGTGTTTATCATTGAGCTTTTGGTCACCGTAGGTCATTTGTTTGCAGCTGTAAGTGACTTTCGGCGTGGTTCTGTTCGTATGTGTGGTGAGGATTGACGTGGCCACGGCGTGTTGATCAGGGGTATGACATCTCGAGTAAAGCAGGTTGGAAGTGAGTCCTGTCCCTTCTATATTTCCCGGTTTAAAATCTCACTGTTGAACATCCCAACCATCGGTAGTGCAACAGGTAAGTCGTCGCTCACCGAGGACCCACACATGATAACTGGATGCGGGGCCCAGTGGCGGCTTTTGATGAGCAAGTCGGGCTGTCATACCTCCGCGGTATGCACTTCAACGATGCGAAGATGCCCCTTGGCTCGGGGAAAGATAGGCACGAGAATATTGGGCTGTGCGTTACTGCTCTCTAGCTGCCTATGCGTGACTTTGTTCGCTCATGTATGTGCCTGTGATTTGCCCACATGCACCGCCCTGTCTCTTTCTCCCTCCTCGCTCCCTCGCTCTCACCCACAAATTCAGAGGCACGCTGACACTTTCAACGTTCTCTACCCTCCTCGCAGACCCCCGTATCCAAAATATCCCCCTCATACTCGAAACGCCAATGTTTGATGCTATGGAGGTGTGGGAGGCTGAGATCGGGGTGTTGAATAGCCTAGCGGAGGCCGGTATGGGTGTGGAAGGGGGTATGGGAGGTGGCAGTGACTCCAAGGAAGTTACTGGGGAGGACGACAATGAAGGGGGGGAGAACGATGACGGAAAAGGGGGCCGTGGTGAACGAAAAGAGGACACCGATAGAAAGGAGATGTTGAGGGAGATGGTGGACGTGATTCGGAGCGTAGTTCGGGAACACCGTGATGTCAAGGGAGAACGCAGGAAGACAAGTTCAGGAGGTAAGTCCGAGTCTAAGTCGAAAAAGCGCAAGAAGTCAGGTGGGGGCGGAGAGGAAGTGGAAGGTGATCCACATGACTCAGACTGCTGTGCAGAAGACCCCCAGTAGGTATGCTATGCCCGTAATATTGACGTGTAGGTTATGAGTTTTCTGTATTCTTTGTACGAACCCTGCCATAATGAGATGGGAGAGCATATTTTTGCAAGGTAGATATCCCAACAAATAGCACACGGATCCCTCTCGACCTCCAAGGTTAACTATACGCTATTTGGCATTTTATGTAGTTTGGATCTACGCTCTATTAGAGTGGTCCTTGTTTATACTTTGAATGACTTCAAACCGTACTTCTCCAGGCGAATGAATGCTGCAGTGATCGATGAATGGCGCCCCTGGTCAGGAGGGCTGAGGGAGCACGTTGATGACCTTGCCGTCATCACAAATCACTCGGAATCGCACTTGGGTAAAAAGTCATGAGATACGCATCAGCTCAGACATGGGGGACATACGAGGTGTGAACGGCTCTCCTTTCGTTTTCCGTATGCTGGTGAAATATACGGTCCCACTCCCTGAAGAGATGTAAAGGTTATGTCGGACCACATGAATAAGAGCCTGCACTCGCCTCGATGTCCTTTTAGCCGGAAACTCAAGTCGACGTTGCCTTGGGGTAAATTGATCTGCAAAAGCACCGCAATCAGGATCAAACGAGTGGCGCCGAGTAGACATTTGACGTACCGAACCACTTATCCACGGGTCTCCGTTGAGGTACCATATCGGCTCGAACCGTAACGCATCGCCCAACGCGTTTTTCAGATCCCCGTTCTCCCGAACAGTCTGTAAGATTTGTTTCACGACAGAGCTTGACAATCTCTCTTGGTTCATCGCGACAAGCAGGAACGCTGCCCATCCGGAAACCCCAAATGCGGCAAGGGCGAGGATGTATGGCCATCGTTTCTAAACATTGACATTGACAGGTTGAACGCACCAACTCCATCTTCAGGTCCCTGGTACGTTTCTAAAGAGAAGGCAAATCACCTGTATATGTGGTAGTTCGGAATGTTGTTGAGGGGGTCGGGCGTAATATGGCCTGGGTTTTGACGGCGCAGAGAAGGTCTGGACGTGACTGGACTCCTCTGTCGGTGGTGGTCGTGGAAGTTCGGTATGTGTTGTATGTGGTCTCCACGCAGCAAAACGCACACGAGTATAGGTAAGGGACCGAGTCCTCAGAGCAAACATTGACATATTGGATAAAAAATTCACTGGCTGAGGACAACTTGGACTTGAAGGAGAGGGGATATTCCGAGTTGACGAGTGTGGCTGTGCTCTTCCTTGACTTCAAGCTTTCAAATCCCGACACTGATTCCATGCCTGGCATTGCGACGTCAAAATGTCTGCCATCGTTTCAGAGTTCCACCATGCGTCCTCCCACACCCACCAGTGCAAATGGCTTAAGGCTGCCTGAAGCTATCAGCCACGATATTGGCTCAAGCGACCAAGAAGATGAACAAGTTGAAGATGAACTCGTGTCCGATTTTGACCGATCTAGCGTCCAGCGGTGCGTTATTTCCGGATGCATATCATGTTCCAGTAAGATTAAGCTAACAGAAGCTCTGACATATAACGTGCACGTATATGATACTCCAGTTTACACGGGAAGAGAAAGAGAGCACCTGAAGATCCCCTCGTCATTCCATCGCAGCTAAATCCTGATTGGCGCGAAACAGCTCGGCGACGCCGTAGAGCAGCTTCCCGTACACAATCTTATACGTACCGTGCTACACCGTCCTTTGTTCCGGATTCTGCTCTTGCTGCTACAGGCACAGATGGTAGCGTCGGTGGTCTCGGAACGACGGATACAATCAACTCCGGACCCCAGTTATCTGGCCTACAAATCAAGAAACGAGCCAAGGTCGGAGTGGAGAGTATGACGACGCCCCCTGCAGATCAAGAGAAGATGGAGGCCGTCGATGAAACGGAGGACCAGAAAGCCCTCCGCGCTCTTCTCGCAGGGGACGATAATTCATCCGCTACACTTGCTATTCCTGTGCTGTCAGAGGTTGATGTGTTGAAGCAAGACGTTGAAGAACTGCCGAACGTCGCTACGGCAGACGACTATGCTCGTGTCCCCATATCAGTTTTTGGTGTCGCAATGATGCGCGGCATGGGGTGGACGGACGGAATCGTGGCGTCAAAGTCGAAGAAGGGAAAGAAGAATGGTCTCATAGAGCCGTACCTGCCACAAGCACGGCCCACTTTACTGGGTATTGGCGCCAAAGAACGGGAGCCAGACGACGACGGAAGCGGAGAAAAGAAGTTGAGGGGAGCAGAAAAACGGTACATCCCTGTCGTAAGAAAGGAGAACGGGAATGATGGGAGCAGAGGAAGCAGGTCTGGCACCACGTCTGGGCGAGTTTCATGTTCCCCACCGCGAAGGAACGAGACAAACATGTGTCTGAGGGAGAAAAGCCGCTACGATGATCGCGACCGGAGGAAGGAACGTGACGCCAGTCATGTTGACAAGAAGGGGCTACAGGGAGCGGGATACAGGGAATGATGCCAGATGGCGTGATCCTAATTTTCCTCACTTGCTATTGAATATGTAGGATCAGTGTTGGCGATTCTTGTGGTAGTACCAATGACCCGCGGTCAATACCGTATATTATATCGTACTATATATACCTGTTCGATATCTGAAGCTTCTTGCGTGCACGCGCGGCAGTTTCGTTAACGACGTCTGGGTGCTCGCATTCACGCTCTCATTGTCCTCCGAGTTGGCAAGTCCTGAACCTCGAGCCTGATGCTGTTGAGCAGACACGGAGGTTGGCGGCGCACTGAAGTCTAGAGTGCTTCTGTCATGACTTGGTCTGTAAAATTCGTCCCCGTTGGCAGAATCTCGCGGAGTCGTAATGCTATTAAGTTTCGAGGGAGTGTGGTTCAACTGGGGAGGACGGAGATATCACAACATGAAGGCAAGAGCCTGCCTGAGATTTGGTCGAGGCTCAGCGCTCAGGAGGCCGGGGAACCACAGGTCGGTGTACAACGGGGGTAACCAAATGAGACCCAACGGTCAGTAATCTAACACCAGAAGCAGAAGAGCTTCGATGAAGATCTAGAGTATCAAGTACATCCCTCAGGATGAGTCTCCAGCGGGTATTCGTTTCTGAGGCACTTCCCCACCTCTCTGATATGCTTGGCGTAGGGTGAGGTGGTCGCCCGTCGGGACAGGTCGAACTCGATTGTACATCCGCTCGGTCGCCGTGTCGATCACTACGTTGCGGTCCTTGATGTCGAGATGCGCAATATTGTGCTCGTGGAGGAAAGAGAAAGCTTCTAGAACCTGCTCGATTAATCTGTAGCACTGAGCAGGCGTTACAGAGTCGTGAGGCAGCTCGGAAAGCGGAAGGAATGTAGGGAAAGCCAGAACACAGACACCGGGGCGTTGATCGATGGGTGTGACGTCCAACAGTGGTATGGTGGTTCCGCGAATCCGCAAGGAGGTCTTCTGAGATCAGATATCTAAGAATTTCCACCTCACTTTCTCTGGAGGTCACCTCCAAGACGATTTGCTGCCCGAAATTGATGTTTGCAGCGATAGCCACATGGTGGTGCTGGAGAAGAAGTCAGCTCCAAAGAAACGTGATCTGGCGCATGGGAGGTTCTGCGTACTTTCGTGAAAATCGTCGTCGTCTTCTTAGACTTCTTGGAGTTGTTCTGGGAATCCTTGGAACTCAGCGAAAGAAAGATTGTACGCCCTTCGCAACGGCGCTAACGTGTACAGCGACATCCGCCTTGCTTTCATCAAACCCTTCTAAGATTCCAGGTAGACGAGTGCTGTAGTTGAAGAGTTCGAACAAGAAGTAAAACGCCATTTGTGGCTGGGAAAGTATGAAGCATCGGTCGTGCACAATCTCGACCTGGAGTATGGAACCGACAATAAGAACCAAGGTCGTACATGGCACATCCTCGAATACCTCGCGTGTTGACTTGCGTGCCTGAAATACAAGATAACGCTCCGCCTCGAAGCGCTTGTTCAAATAGAAACAAAGCAAGACAGTAGTTTGCCCTCCGTCCGCAGTGCATTTCCCACTCGAACATATGCTGCCGCCTGTAGAAGCATTCGAACTCTGTCACTTTCGTTCTTGGGTGATATAGTTTCGTTAACGACGGGACAATAGGATGTCTGAATGGTGAAATCACTTTTGGGTTGGTACGTTCTTGGACCTTCAACCGAATGGAACTGTTGCACCAGAATCGATGGAACGCATCCCACTCCCCTGCAAAAGAAGAACAATGGGCCCTTCGAGAAACTTCTAAGCATGAGCGGACTTACTTATCATAAGATTCGACAGAACGTAAGGCTGGGTCAACGAGGAAAACCGTAAAATGACTTTCTCTGAAGTAGGATAATTTCTTGTTCACGGTTTGGATATTGGGCACGCAGTCATTCAATGCGGAGAGATAGGCCCGAATTTCCGCATCCTCGATGTCTCCGACGCCTTCAACTTCATCAAAATGCTGTGCGAATATGGCAGGGCTGAGCGCTTGAATCCCATGTAAGTGTCCTACGAATCAAAGTCATATTTTACATGGTTGATTTGCGAATGCATAAACTGTCCGGACAAATCCTCTGGCGATTAATCTTTCTATTTTCTTGGTCGATCTTACAAATTCTGTGACGAAGGCTGGACAGCTATCAATGGATGACACCTTAGACGACCATCCTCGAAGTCGACACGGCGAGTTATTGAATTTGAAGCAATGGTAAGGTCTTGAATCGAAAAGGAGCCTTGATTCGTGACATAAATGGACGTCGATGGACCCAATGACGGCACTAATTTCATCGACGCCGGACCTGGCTGTAAAATAGTGTATTAGATAGGATGCAGAAGTACGGCTCGATAAGGCTGTACGCTTACTCCGGCGCTTTGACGATGACATGAAGGCACTCGGGATCAGGATCTGAGAAGGCGCGAGGCAATGGCTTGACAGGGAATAAGGAATGGTCGTCCTGAAGGTTGAGACCCTCGATCTTTTCTTTGAACGCGTTGTCGTCGCAGAGCAACGACTCGGGGGCTTCCCAAAGAACCAGTTCATCTGCATCTGCATCGCGGAACGCGACTGGCTTTTTACTCCTGACCACCTCTTTCAGGGCACTGACATTCTCCGTGGGTGCAATCTTGACGGAGAAAACGTTCCTGGGGCCGCCACCTAAGACCAAGCAATTAAGGGTAATGATGGCTTCCGGTGTAGTAGTCATGTTGTAAAGGGAGGGTAGATTACGAGGTCGGGGGACTTGCAGAATCAGTGGAGATGTGGCAACAACGAGGACTGCCAGCGCCACGCAATTGTCGTCCAATGACGGCTATGATTGCTTATGTAAGCAAGCTCTTCATTCGGCAACTTGAAGTTGGCAGATACAAAGTGCTGTATGTACTACCGTCCACACCATCATGATGTGGCAAATATTCATCCCTTGTCCGCCGACATTCAACAATTGACCCAAGCCAGATCCATCATGTAGAATGTAACAATCCATTCCGTCATGGCCTGGCCGTGCCTCAAGTCCCCGGTTGGCCCATATTGGTACTAGTACATTGATTCAGATTGAACAGATGGTCCTTAGTGACGCTGGCCCGGTTCCACCGAACGTGGTAGTCTCACAGCGTGCAGGCCTGAGGCCACTACATGCAGTTACTCTGCTCCTTGATCGACATTATCAGCCGTGGCGGCTATCGCAGTATAAATGTCTCAGAGTGGTCAAGACGGAAGGCTCAACTTCGACTATCGCTATCACCATGTCTTTCGCTGCGCTGTCCTGGAGCGCTGTCCTCCGAATTCCATCAACCCGGGCTCCAATTGACCCCACGAACTTTGCATTTTATGTCCTTCCTCCTTTACTCTCTTACTTCGCAGTAGCAGTTTTGGCGGTAACGCCCAAAACACATTCCCTTCGAGTCGCGTTGTGGCCACTCGTAGCACTCCTGGCGTTGCGTGCAGCAATATCCCTCGATCTTTCCCTCGATGTTCCGCAGCGCCAACACCTCAACGTCGAATTGGTGGTGAGTCAAGATTTCGCCGTTCGAGCCCTGTTGCAACGTTGTGTAGTTCAGCTCAATTTCTATCGTTCATCAGTCTTTGATGTTCATCATCTCCACACGTACACTCGAATGGACTCTACAAAAAGAACCTCTCAAACGACATATACGTCCCGCAGGGGCAACTCCGTCCACGATAATGGACGCTTTTGACCTCGCCTTCAACCTGCGTGGAATTGGATGGGACTGGTCCAAAGGGCTGCACGTTCCTCGCGAAACCCGTCCATCCACCCACACAAGATTCGTCGCCTATGCAATACTCTCTGCAGGCTTTCACGTCTTCATGTGTGGTGTATTCCACAGAGCCGTCAAATCTTTATCGCCCGGCACAGTCGGTTCTATCATCGGAGGTACTATTTTCGACGGGACCCTACCATTCTTCTTCCGGTTCCTCCGCTCAAGTATCATCACAATCTTAATCACATCGGTGATGTACTGCCTCCTCCAGATGGGATACAACCTATGCATCATACCTGCAGTCCTCATTCTGAGGCAAGACCCCGCCCAATGGCCTCCCGCTTTCGACCGCCCGTGGTTGCCCACATCTGTGAGCGATTTCTGGGGACGGAGATGGCACCAGTTTTTTAGGCAGATATTTATCTTAGGCGGCTACCCGCTCTGGCTTGTCTTTGGCCGTGTGGGCGGTCTCTTTGGCGCATTCTTTGCTTCTGCCATATTTCACCACGTTGCTCTCAGAACGCTCAATGGACAGATAGAGTTATGGAGGATGGTAGTCTCGTTTGAGATGATGGCGCTAGGCATCGTCGTCGAGAGGGTTTTCCGGCAGTGGACGGGTAGGAAGGTGGGCGGGTTGGCGGGTTGGGTGTGGACGATGGGGTGGTTGCTCCTCTGGGGCAACCTGATGATTGACGGGTGGACAAGATCTGGGACGTTTGGGTTTTCTAGCTTCGTTGATGGCGTGACGCCGGTACGAGCCCTGGTGGAGCGCACGGTAATGGCTTTTGATGCGTGGCTGCACACGTTCTGAAGGGCATATATCCGCCTGGCTCATTCTTCTTGCTGCACTCCTTCTGTATATACACCTATGTAGGATCCAAGTAGGATCGAATTTCCTTGGCTCATATCTGGTATTTTATGTAACTAACAATCACCTCCCGCGAAATACATGCATAGTACCTAGGAACTCAACACCAATTCCTTTCTTTTTTTGCAACCGTGTTTATACCGTCCTTTTTTAATAGTTTGAATACAGGACGTCCGTGATGCGAAATAACGTCCACAAGTAGGCCGGGGTATTGAATGGACCTGGAGCCTTTGCGATGTGCAATATTAATTAATGTGACGGAGCGATCGCGAACAAGCGAAGAAGCGGAACACAACGACGGCCGAGGCTCATAAACAACCCAGTGGTCTCTTGGATGTGAATTTCGTTGCAGAGGAAACCACCTGACTGACCGACCCGCTGCACGCCTCAAAGGAGAAATCTGTGACTGGCACCAATATGTCGCGCACGCAGAGTGCAACCAATTGAGGGGGGCATCCAAACGATGGTGTTTACTTCATAATCGAGGCTCCTTAATCCGCCTTCCCCGTGATACACCACTCCGATTCACCTCTTCGTCATCACCTCCCTCTTCCCCCTTCCTCTTCCCCTTCCCCATCATCGTCCTCATCCACATCTCCTCCACCCTCGTCCTCGTCGTCCTCGTCCTCGTCTTCTTCCTCATCCCCCACATCCTCGTCCTCGTCCTCATCCTCATCCTCATCCTCATCCTCGCCTTCGTCTTCATCCTCGTCCACATCTCCTTCATTATCGTCCGCATCGTCCTCGTCCTCTTCCCCCTCTTCATCCTCAAGCCCAAATATCTGCCTCAACAATCCCACCTGTCCAAACGGCCTCTCCCTGCCCAACAAAACACTCCCAGCCTCGTATCGCCCCCGCTCACTCTTGACCTCCTCACAAAGCCTCCCATATGCACCCACGAACCTCCGCAGCGCACCCTTGTGCACGCGTTCTGCGAGGCGGGGCGCGGAGAGCGGGAAAAGACGTGGTGGGGAGATGACGTCGGGCGTGGAGAGCCAGAGGGAGAATTTGGCCAGTGTGTTGGTGAGGGCCGTCGGTTCAGTTGCGGGGAGGCGTGAGAGCGGGGTCTGGTGTGGAATATTATGGGGTAGGGAGAGGCACCAGTGTGAGATACGAAGCACTGCAAGGTCAGGACGAAAGAGGATCAAGACTCACAGCCGGATCCTTCGTCTCCAATGCGCAGATGGCGTCACTGAGAGATGCGTCGTTGAGGATGCTTTGGTACTGTAGGATCAAAAAGGGCTGTTCGGAGGCTGCTTTGATGAATAAGAAATTGCAGATAATACGCACGTGGTCGTCTTCCAGTAATCTTATTCTCTCCTCGATGTTATCCCGTATCTCCGCGATTTTCTCCTGCGCGAACGAAAAAGGCTCAAGGACGCTCTAAATCACACACATCCGCGTCAGCACGGTCAATACTTCTAGGCATGTGCATAGCACACATCGTTCCTAAAATAAATAAATAAACATCGAGACGCACCTCCAAATAATCCAAACAGTTCACCACGAAAACTGCGTTATCCCACTGTGGGCGCAACCGTGCTTTCTCCTCAGCTGCAGCAGTACACATGGCAACGGCAGGATCGACCATGACGTCTAGGATGCGGCGGAATCCCGAGCTTGCCTCTGAAGTTTCAGAAGTCCCGTCGCCAAGAAGGGACGAATCGTAGACTTGCATGATTTCGCGCAGGAGCTGGGCGTGGTCAATGATGGGGTGTGGAGGGGACAGAGAGGGATCGTCGACGTCCTATGGGATGTGCTGTTGGTGAGGTGGGGGGATGAAGCTGAAGGATGACGAACCAAGGGTATACGAAGTAGTGCACGACCTTGGGCTTCGATCGAGTGAAAGAAAACCTTGTAACTGACTCCTGTTATCCTGCAGCACATCGGTGAGAAGGTTTGAGCCTGATCTGTGTAACCTTATAAGAAATGTTCGTACTCTTGAAGTGTTCGAGAGAGCAGAGACTGGTCCCCGATCGTCCGTTGCATAGTGAGCATGTAATACTGAATGAGATTTGCAACCTTGTAGGACACAATACTGCTCTCTTGAGCTCGAACTGTTTGTAAGACACGGACCTGTGTCGTACAAGCCTCAGTCCCAATGAGCAGCGTCTGCTTCATTTAGAAGCAGACAATTAAACAAGCACGTTACCTTCAGCGGTACGCAAAGCTTTCCTACTGCAGAGTTCAACAGATCCCGTACCCACTCTTCTTCCTCACTCCCATGAAACGTCCGTACAGCTCCCACCATCCGCTCCTGACCACTCGTACCAAACAGACTTTCAAGGAACTCACACTCTGCGGCGATTGCTTGATGTACCCATGCGAGCATGTCACCGATATATCGTATCGGGTCGTGGGCGTGTAGTTCGATAGGCCGAGGGAGTCCCGATGGTCCACCACGTGTGAGAGCGTCAAGGAAGAGGGCAAGGAGCGTACTCTGCCTTGCGTCGGAAAGGAAGGTCAGGGCTTCGCTGTGCGAACAGGTTAATGTGCATCGGAATTAAAAATTATGAAGATGGTACGAAAGGATACCCACGAGAGTAGTTCGGGTCGTTGAGATAGGCGACGTACAGCTTCAACCATCACTGGACTGACTTCGAGCTGGTTTTCCCTGCCAATTCTACGGAATTCGAAGGTAAACCAGCGGTAAATCTTTTCGTAGCCCTGTTCGAGATACGAGGAAGTTGTCGCCATTATATCCAAGCTGCATATGGAGGACATGGTCAGATCACAGGTCAGATCATGAAGAAGTGTGCATACCCTGCCCTGGTAGGTCCGTCCTCTCCAGACATGAGGACTCGGCAACCTTCCCGAATTCGTTCGGTATTGTACATGGCTGCGAAGAACCGTGAGCCGACTGGGACCTCACGAGATGTGATAGCTTCAACCTCCTCGTCGCTGAGCGTGAAGCGATCGAGAAACAGCATCACGATAGATTTTCGGTTTTCGACTTCCTGTCTTGAAGAAGACATCCATGAACACGGACTAATTTCCTGGAAGTGGAGGCCTACCTCTCGTGTCTCAAGCTCTCCGCTTGGTCAAGCAGCGACCGACTCGCTTCTTCTGTCAACCTCAGCTGAGTCTCAGCCTCATCACAATGTCTTCTTATCTCAGTCACAATATTTTGTAGTTCGTCTAGTTTCTAGACACCGTCGTGTAGATAGTTGTATGGAACATGTAAAGACTAGACACACCTGATCGACTTCTCCGAATGCTTTCAAGAAGTGTTGGCTGCCTTCCGCAAGTTTGTTTTCGAGGTCTCTCTGAAGATTCTTGCGTGCACGCGCAGCAATTTCGTTGGGGCCATCTGAGTGTTCGCATACACGCTCTTGGGATGTTGTTAGCTCAGTACCCAAGTCGCTCCAGTCATCGTCCTCCGAGTTGTCAAGTCCTGGACCTCGAGGGTGCTGTTGAGCAGACACGGAAGTTGATGGCACACTGTACAAGTCTGAGAGTGTCTGAAGCGCCTCTGTGGTGGCTTGGTCTGTGAAATTTGTCCCTAGAACCTTGCGAAGTCGTAATGTTATTGGGTTTCGAGGGGTTGTGGCCACATTTTGGGTTGTGGTTGGGGAGGACGGAGATGACATGCGAAACGACATGAAGCTGGGAAGAGCCTGAGAGGTTGAGACTGACGCGAGTTCCCGAGTCCAACTCTTGTCCTTGTTACTACATACTAGTACGACTCATCAACAACAGTGAACTTCGCTGAAGCGCTAACTTGACAACCTGCTCTTGCACACATTCTCCGTCTTCAAAGTTCCATTTCTCCCGATTGCTGCAACCAGCTCCGACAGTCCAAAACGACGCGAAAGACGGCCGTTGTTTTCAACATCGAACTACCCTAATTGCAACCAGCTGAGCTCCAACAGCCCTGGTCAACTAATAATCGCACAGCGTGCAGTTAATGAGTCGCTCCTTGGTCAGCGATTGTCTTCTTAGTATGAGTGTCTCCGAGTACTCTCCGAGTCGTGCTGGCACTGGCAGTGCCAAGACGGAAGACTCAACCATCGACCACGTCTTTAGCTACGTTGTCCTTAAGCGACGTCCTCCAAATTCCACCTATCCGGGCTCCAATTGACCTCATGAACTTTGCATTGTATGTCCTTCCTCCTGTACTCTCTTACTTTGCAGTAGCAGTTTTGGCGGTAACGCCCCAAACACATTCACTTCGAGTCGTGTTATGGCCACTCGTAGCACTCCTGGCTTTGCGTGCGGCAACGTCTCTGGACCTATCTTTCGACATTCCTCAGCGCAAAATGCTTAACATGGAATTAGTGGTGAGTGAACATTTCGCCCTTCAAGTTCTGTTGCAACGTTGGGTAGCTCAGCTCGATTTCTATCTTTCATCAGTTCTCAATGATCATCATCTCCACACGTACACTCGAATGGACTCTACAAAAAGAACCTCTCAAACGACACATCCGTCCCGCAGGGGCAACTCCGTCCACCATCATGGACGTTTTTGACCTCGTCGTCAACCTCCGAGGACATGGATGGGACTGGTCCAAAGGCCTGCACGTTCCTCGTGAAACGCGTCCGTCCACCCGCAAAAGATTCGTCGCCTATGCAATGCTCTCTGGCGGCCTGCATACTTTCATGTGTGGTGTCCTCCACACAGCCGTCCAATCTTTTTCGCCCGACGCATTCGGTTCTTTCATCGGAGGCACGATCTTTGACGAGACCCTGCCACCCTTCGCCAAATACCTCCGCGCAAGCATCATCTCTACCTTAGTCGCATTCCAGATATACTGTTCCCTCCAAATGGTATACGACCTCTGCATCATACCCGGAGTCCTCATTCTGAGACAAGACCCCGCCCAATGGCCGCCCGCTTTCGACCGCCCGTGGTTCGCCACGTCTGTGAACGATTTCTGGGGACGGTGATGGCACCAGTTCTACAGGAGGACGTTTATTTTGGGCAGCCACCCGTTCTCGCTCGTCTTTGGCCGTGTGGGAGGTGTCTTGGGCGCGTTCACTACTTCCGCTGTGCTTCACCACATCGCATTCATGACCATCAATGGACAGATGGAGTTATGGAGGATGATAGTCTCGTTTGGTATGATGGCGCTCGCCGTCATTGGCGAGAGAGCTTTCCGACAGTGGACGGGAAGAAAGGTGGGCGGATTGGTGGGTTGGGTGTGGACAATGGCGTGGGTCAACTTCTGGGGCACCCTGATGGTTGACGGGTGGGCGAGAGCCGGGTTGTTTGGGTTCGCTAGCTTGGTTGATAGCGCGACGCCGGTGGGGGCATTGGTGAAGCACTCGGTGATGCGTTTTGATGCGTGGCTGCACACGTTCTGATAGGATATATCCCCGGGTCCCCATCATTCTTCGCTTCTTGCTCGACTCCATCTGCACACCTGTGTAGGATCGAATTGGCTTTCTTGATATCCGGCATCTTGACTTATAATCACCCCTCACAAGATACATACCTACAAGCTTGACACAAACCCCTTTTCTTCTCTCGACGCGTGTACTGTTCTGCGGCGCCGAGCCCTTGGCGATCAAATAGAACCTAGATGTAGTTAACTTGCGTACAGGTCGTGCGTGGCGCTAGAGTGAACTATGACTTGACAACTTGAACTTCGAAGAGGACAGGGTTAACAATACCCTGGCAGTAATCGATTGAAGGCACAAGAGACAAATCAATGTCCACAAGCCTGGGTACTCAACCTGGGGCAACGTGCGATGTAACGGCAGTCGGTCCCTCCGCCGACGCGCGACGCGCTCTTTGCGTGATCCCTATCATGTCTGCCTAGTCTATGAGACCAAGGTTTGTGTTACTTACAAGTATACCTAAAGTACACCAGACAGATCTGATAGTATTCAACATGTTTTGTAATATACTGTGGATTTCCACCCGCCTGTACTCTGCTGTACGCTACTTGATAAAAATATCAAGCATCAAATACTAGCAAGAGTGTACTTGTATGCTAGAGGGAGTGTTGATGACTGACGGGCGCAGCGTACAGTACTGGCTGTGTCACATCACATGCCGAATGTGAGCGCGTGACCCTTGGTATGCATCATGCGCGTTATCGTTATCCACATCGCCTGACGTTGCGGGCAGACATGTCGTCTCGTGGCTGCGCACCTGCTAGTAGATCTGCACCAGGATGAGCCTGTGTAACTCCTTGCGTTGTGCATACTAGTGACTTTAGTTAGTAATTAAAACGACTTACCACGTAGACAAATAAATCGTTTGGGCGTTCGCAGGTCGTCTTGTGGCTGGGTGAGTGGTTGTTGTGTCGTCGTGAGTGGGCAAAAGGTTGTCGCGGTGCTGTTCGCGCATCGGTCCCGTGCCTGCCCACTCGGGTTTATGCCACGCATCATTGTGAGCCCTGTCAGTAGAGTGCTTCGTGCGCTGTAGGCACACGAACCGTTGTCGTTATACAGTATATGTCGTGGTTGTGTGTGCACAACTCGTTGGGACTGCGCATGGGGGTGCATGGGGTACATGGATTGTTGTCGTAGCTGGTCGTCCAGTCGGTTGGGGTCGAATTCAAGTAAAGCTAATGATGAGCGTCGAGAGTGGTCAATTACCTGGTCATTGCATTGCAAGCCAAGCCCATCAAGGACCCGTCGACTCATCTTGGGGTGTTCAGCCTCCGAGTCGAGGTGAGTGGCCGTAAGTGGTCAAAGAGCGGGAGACAGACGATGACGAGCGCTGTGAACATCGCTCTAGGCCTGACCAATGAGACATGATGCTGCTTATATAACGCCGGCAGAGGCGGTGAGCGCCGAAGGATATCCTTTGCTAATCCCACTGTTCAACGTTGCGACGTTCAATGTCCAGCAAAGCAGATTCTAATACCATTCCGCCATTCTCATCATTACTCCCCCATATCGTACATCTACGGGTATCAATGTAGTGTGCATGTAACGTAATCGCACAGTGCAGCTCATTCGCTCCTTGATTAGCGATTGCCTCCGCAGTATGAATGTCTCATGCCAGGACGGCGAAAGACTCAACCATGTTTCTTGCTGCACTGTCCTTCAGGTTGAGCGACGTCCTTCGAATTCCACCAACCCGGGTTCCGATTGACCCCACGAGCTTTGTATCGTATGTTCTTCCTCCTGTCCTCTCTTACTTTGTTGTAGCAATTTTGGCCTTATCATCTCAAACACACTCCCTTCGAGTCGCGTTATGGCCACTCATAGCGCTCCTGGCTTTGCGTACAGCAATGTCTCTCGACCTCTCTTTCGACGTTCCTCAGCGCAAATTCCTCAACGTCGATTTAGTGGTGAGTGACGATTTCGCCGTTCCAAGTACATTGGCAACGTCGCTGAGCTCCATTTCCATCATTCACTAGCTTTCGATGTTCGCCATCGCCACACGTACACTTGAGTGGACTCTACAAAAAGAGCCTCTCAAACGACATATCCGTCCCGCAGGGGCAACTCCATCCACGATAATGGACGCTCTTGACCTCGCCTTCAATCTGCGTGGAATTGGATGGGACTGGTCCAAAGGGCTGTACGTTCCTCGCGAAACCCGTCCATCCACCCACACAAGATTCGTCGCCTATGCAATGCTCTCTGCAGGCCTTCACGCCTTCATATGTGGTGTCCTCCACAGCGCCGTCCAATCTTTCTCGCCCGATGAATTCAGTTCTACCATCGGAGGCACAATCTTCGACGAGACCATACCGCCATTCGTCCGGTACCTCCGCGCGAGCATCATCTCTACCTTGAGTGCATTCACGATATACTGCTCCCTCCAAATGATATACGACCTCTGCATCGTACCCGGAGTCCTCATTCTGAGACAAGATCCCGCTCAATGGCCTCCCGCTTTCGAACGCCCGTGGTTTGCCACGTCTGTGAGCGATTTCTGGGGACGGAGGTGGCACCAGTTTTTCAGGAAGACGTTTATCTTGGGCAGCTACCCGCTCGCGCTCGTCTTTGGCCGTGTGGGTGGTGTCTTTGGTGCATTCTTATCCTCTGCCGTGTTTCACCACGTTGGATTCATAACTCTCAATGGACGGATGGAGTTATGGAGGATGCTAGTCTCGTTTGGGATGATGGCGCTAGGTGTCGTTGGCGAGAGGGTTTTCCGGCAGTGGACGGGAAGGAAGGTGGGTGGATTGGTGGGTTGGGTGTGGACGATGGGGTGGGTCAACCTCTGGGGTACCCTGATGGTTGACGGGTGGGCGAGAGCTGGTATGTTTGGGTGCCCAAACTTCATCGGTAGTGCGACGCCGGTGCGGGCGTTGGTGGAGCACACGGTGATGGCTTTTGACGCGTGGCTGCACACGTTCTAATGGTATGTAATATATTCCCGGGTCCCCGTCATTCTTGGTTTCTTGCTAGACCCCTTCTGCACAACTGTGCAGGATCGAATTGGCTTTCTTGATATCCAGTATCTTGATTAACAATTACTTTTCACAAAATACATACCTAGCCCTTGGAGATCCGTAGCTTGTATGATACAGGTGTGCGTGGTGCTAGAGTCTTGACAAGAAGGAAGAGGACAGGATTAACAAAATTTAAAACAGCTATTATATTCATTGAAGGCGCCGCATAGGAGATCTGACGAATCAATTCGGGTTAATCAACGTCCATAAGCCTGGGTACTTAACCTGGAGCAACCTTCATGATGTACATATCGCGATGTGACACGACGAAGAAACCGGACACGATGAATCATATGAGCCACTTCCATCATGATGAACTTGAAGCAGAGCGGCAACAGGCTCCTCAGATACTCGTTGGCAGTCATTCGTTTCTCCCAATTGCAAGTTTGCAACCAGCTGAGCTCCAACAGTCCTTGTCGACTGGTCAACAGTCGATCCCGGGTCAATTTGCGACACATGCCACTGTGGACTGTCACGACTACTGCGACTTGCGAGAAACACGAGCGTCATGTATCGATATGGTACAGAGTATCAGGTATGTAACATAATCGCACAGCGTGTCAGGGTGACACATGCAGTTAATCGGCTCCTTGATTAGCAATTGCCTTGGCATGAGACGTTCATAATACTGCGAAGACAGAAGACTCACCCTCGAACATGTCTTTCGCTATCTTGAGCGATGTCCTCCGAATTCCACCAACCCGGGTCTCAATTGACTCCACGAACTTTGCATTGTATGTCCTTCCTCCTGTACTCTCTTACTTTGCAGTAGCAATTTTGGCGGTAACGCCCCAAACACATTCCCTTCGAGTCGCGTTATGGCCACTTATAGCGCTCCTGGCTTTGCGTGCAGCAATGTCTCTCGACCTCTCTTTCGACATTCCTCAGCGCAAATTCCTCAACATCGATTTGGTGGTGGGTGAAGATTTCGCCGTTTCAAGTACTTTGGCAGCGTTGCTGAGCTCCATTTCTATCATTCACTAGCTCTCGATGTTCGCCATCGCCACACGTTCACTCGAATGGACTCTACACACAGAACCTTTCAAACGACATATCCGTCCCGCAGGGGCAACTCCGTCCACGATAATGGACGCTCTTGATCTCGCCGTCAACATGCGTGGAATTGGATGGGACTGGTCCAAAGGGCTGTACGTTCCTCGTGAAACACGTCCGTCCACCCACACAAGATTCGTCGCCTATGCATTGGTATCTGCGGGCCTTCATACTTTCATCTGTGGTGTTCTCCACACCGCCGTCCGATCTTTCTCACCCGACGAATTCGGTTCTACCATCGGAGGCACCATCTTCGACGAGACCCTACCATTCTTCGTGCGATACCTCCGCGCAAGCACCATCTCTATCTTAGCTGCATTTGCGATATACTGCGTTCTACAGCTGGGATACGACCTCTGCATCATTCCCGCAGTCCTTATTCTGGGACAAGACCCCGCCCAATGGCCTCCCGCTTTTGAACACCCATGGTTCGCCACATCTGTGAGCGATTTCTGGGGACGGAGATGGCACCAGTTTTTCAGGCGGTCATTTATCTTCTTGGGCAGCTACCCGTTCTCGCTCGTCTTTGGCCGTGTGGGCGGTGTCTTTGGCGCATTCTTTGCGTCTGCCGTGTTTCACCACATCGCTCTCATATCGCTCAATGGACAGATGGAGTTATGGAGGATGCTAGTCTCATTTGGGATGATGGCGCTAGGTGTCGTTGGCGAGAGGGCTTTCCGGCAGTGGACGGGTAGGAAGGTGGGTGGATTGGTGGGTTGGGTGTGGACGATGGGGTGGGTGAACCTGTGGGGTGCCCTGATGGTTGACGGGTGGGCGAGAGCTGGTATGTTTGGGTGCTCAAGCTTCGTCGATAGCGCGACGCCGGTGCGGGCATTGGTGGAGCGCACGGTGATGGACTTTGACGTGTGGCTGCACACTTTCTGATGGGATATATCCCCGGGCCCCGTCATTTTTGGCTTCTGGCTAGATTCCTTCAGCCCACCTATCTAGGCTTTCTTGATATCCGGTGGCTTGACTAACAATCACCTCTCACGGAATACATACTTGGCGACCAAATAGTACTTTGATGGTTAGCTTGCAAACAGGATGTGCACTAGAACGAAACTATTAGATCTGATGGAAGTATGAATGTCACAGTCGTCACGCCGCTGTCACCTGCCTATGCTGGAGGACCACGTGAGCACGGTTGTCCGGCTTTTCATACCTGCCGAAGCGATGTAAAATCTTTGTGCCACTGGCCTCTATTGCCCCGACATCACGAGAAAATCGGTAATGCGATATGTTCGGATGTTCCCGCTCCTAGAGCAACAGTGTGAGATGAGATGAGATGCACATAAATAACTTTACAGTGGGATAACAGGAGGTGACGTCTTGTCTGTGATTGGTGATGACAGAAACGACGGCCCGTTCATATATTATCGTTATAAAGCCCTATTGAGGCGTGACCAAGTGGGAACGAGACCATAACTTGCCATCGTCCATACGCCAAACTGCAAACTCTTGTAATGGCTGTGTAACTTCCAGTAGGATAGGTGATAAAGGTACGAAGTTAATAAAGCG
>MU121125.1:8089-32281 GCA_014904835.1 Paxillus ammoniavirescens
AGGTCAGGAACCACACACTCGTCCAAAGCGATTAACTCGAAACAGAAATTATGCTCGTACAAGTCCCACAAAATCTTCCCAAATGTGACATTATCGATGTTCACAAGGTCCTTCAATGGCAGGACCATGTCATGGAAGCCCACAGTGGGGCCGAGTTCATTGTGCCGAATGGCCAGGAAGTCAGGGCCGAACAACTGGATGGCCTCATCCTTCAGCTTAGTGGAGTAGCTTGTACTTGTCGAGTCCTCGGAAATGTCATTAAGAAAATCTCTCCATCCGTGACTGATGATTGGAGTGGGATCGGAGACGGAGAGATGAGTAATCCAGGCTGACCTCATGGTCAACCAGTTTGTGAGGTAATGGGTCCTCCTTTCGACCGATGACACCTTCATAAATAAAGTGGGCGTAGGAAGGTGGTGTGCCATTTTTGGGGTATCGGGGTGGACCCTCTTTGGATCCTTGTTTGTGGCACTGAGAGTGTGGTTCCAGTTGTAAATGAATGGGGGTATGGCTTCATGATTGGGCTTGTTCCACAGGTCAGCATTGGAGTTCACGGGATTTTGAGCGGGTGTCTTCTTCTTCCCCTTTCCAGGCGTGGGAGGCGGGTCTACTCATCCAATCAGTACCCGACAGCCATAATAATAATAAAAACAATAAATGTACATGGCCTTGCATGGGTGTCCGTCTTCCTCATCCTGCTAGGTCCTGCACTGCTGCTTCCCTGTGTGATGGTATCCATCCTCCTCGTCCTGCTAGGTCCTGTGCCGCCGCTTCCCTCTGCGACCTCCGTACCTCCTGCATTTGTTCCCTGCGGCAAGTTCTGACCATCATTGAGGAGATTGTCGGGGTTCACAAACTGTCATGGCCCAATGCTGAGTCCTCGACAGGTTTGCCAGTCGCGGTCGAAGCCACCAATATATTGCTTCGCCTCGTACTGCAGGAGCTGGCCACAGGCGAAACTTCCAATGGCTGTTACGATGTTGGTGGGGGGAACAAGTGATACAACTTTGTGTACGTTCATCTCGCATGCTAGGAGAGACTGTGGATGAATGAACCACACAGGAATATGGGCCTCGTGAAGCATTTGGCAGACGTCTGGCTCAGTTGTGAATGCGCCCATCAATTCTTTGGTGGCATGACGCAGTGGGTTTGAGGTGGACCATTCAAGGTAGTTAAGCATTCCATATACATTGAGAGTGAGGCGCTGGAAGTTTGCCACCAAAAGGACCACGTCGCGAAACACTAATGGGAGGTCCTATTGTAAAACAAGTGAGCACCAACGACAGGTCATAAGGCTCGGCGGACTTGCCTGGAGGTGCTGGAGCGCACGCACAACTGCTCCCATCCACGTGTCGACTTTGAGGGAACCCATATACCGGGGTTGTTTAGTCTTCCACACTTTCACATGCTCCTGCAGGTCGACGTAGATGGTGTTGAGGCATTGGAATTTCTCTAGGTGCATCCGACTGACTTCAAACACAGATCTCACCTCTGGCATGTAGTCCGTCTGGGTGAGATTCCACCAGCACCATTTCAAAATGGTGTCATGGGAAGTCTCTTTTCGGGGAATGAATGATGCCCACTTGTAGATCTGGCAATGAAGCTGGGGCCACTGGAAACAGTCGTAGACGCCAAAACGGCTGTCCTGCAAGGGTTGGAGGAGGGCTTCCTCGAACACAAATGGCTCGGGTACAAAATCTGCATTCGGAGAGGTGATAACATAGTCCCTGTATGTTGCAACTACATGGGTGTCGAAGGGACCAAATTTATCTGCAAATCATGTCAACATTGATATAGCTACAGAAAACGTTTCATATGCTACTTACTGTCTCCGACAGCATTGAAGTAACGTGGTCCAGATTGAAGCTCGACAACGATGGAAGGCATCTGGAAATGCTGTTAACCTTTTGTGCCCAATGAAAGAAAAGAATAAGAATGAGAAATATACTTGCATTTCAGAGTAGGGGCTGGGGGAAAGGTATGAAAGAAAGGTGAGCGCTTGAACGAGTAAGCTAAATCACCTAGCAGTCAGGAGATGGAGTAACAGGGTAATTGAAAGTGTTACCATAGACAGGATGAAAGGGGGGGAAAGGAGGAGACGGACAACTGAGGAGAAATGTGAACGTCAGTAAAGACTTGTGATTAGTAGCAAGACATACTTCACGGTGGTGATGTCGTGATTGACTGGGTTGGAATAGCAATCGTACAGCACACACAGATCATCTCAACCCTCCGCACAAGCTCTAACAC
The DNA here is from genome assembly GCA_014904835.1 of Paxillus ammoniavirescens. Classification (NCBI taxonomy): domain Eukaryota; kingdom Fungi; phylum Basidiomycota; class Agaricomycetes; order Boletales; family Paxillaceae; genus Paxillus; species Paxillus ammoniavirescens. The sequence goes on from MU121125.1 coordinate 10,340, forward strand.
AAGATCTTCAATGCCCCGAGTGCGCTAGCTGAGGCAAAGCGCCTCCCGAAGGAGTCTCGTATGCATGATCCGTGATCGAGTACATACCGAGAGTGCTCTCAATGGCCCCAAGCCAATGGAAGAGCTGCCATTGGGCACCAAGCCCCCGACCTCTCAGTAGAGGACACACCAAACATGCCTCTGTGTGAAGTGATGGACACGACTGGGGTAGAGATCTGGGGATGACGAGGCTGCTCTCGAAGGCTCCAAGCCTGTTGAAGAGCTGTCATGGGGCACCAAGCCCCCGACACCTCGTCAGAGGATGCTCCAAGCGTGCCTCAAAAACCTGTAAAGAAAGAGCCTACCTTGAAATGAATATGGTGTAAGTTGTGGTGGTGGTGGATGGTGGTGGTGGATAGTCATCGTTGTCATTGTGGATGGTCGTGGTCATGGTCGTGGATGACAGTGGCAGTGGTGGCTAAAGGTCGTGGTGGTGGTTGTGGTGGTCGTGGCTAAGGTTTGTGGTGGATTGAATCATTCACTGAGTGAAACACGAAGTCAGCTTGGCTGTCTCCTTTGGGTCCAGGCTTTTATTACCAAGTACTATAATTATCTACGGCTTTGCTAATGAAACTATGGCTTTGCTAATGAAACAGCCTCAGGAAACTTTTGGATCCAGGCTTTTATTACCAAGTACTATAATTATCTACGGACAGCCTTTGGGTCCAGGTTTTTACAGTATTACCAAGTGCTATAATTATCTATGGCTTTGCTAATGAAACAGCCTCAGTACTTGGTAATAAAAGTCTGGACCCAAAAGTTCCCTAAGGCTGTTTCATTAGCAAAGCCGTAGTTTCATTAGCAAAGCCGTAGATAATTAGAAGTGGGATCAACGTCAACATTGTCCCATGGCTGTGGCTTAGTGTGCTGCTTTCCCTTGTCTTGGCCCACTGTGGAGGATGGCGATGGTGGCTTGATGGGTGGACGTGGTGGCTCAGGGACGGAGGGTGGGACAGAAGGGGGGCTGGAAGGGGGGATGCAGAAGGGGGGACAGATGGAGGAGGGGGGACACCTTGGGAGGTGGTGGGAGTTGCAGTGGGAGCATCAGAGGCAGTGGTGACAGAAGGTGCGCTTTTTGGTTGGACAAGGGCGAGTACTTGCATGCCGCGAGAGGCACCAGGCGTAGAGTCAACAATCACTTTTGGTGTGTATGATGGAATCCCCCTCCACAGGCTGTGGAGGTTGGAGTACCACAGAAATTCTGTTTCAACAGCCTCTGTGGATAATTAGATTAAATACTAAAAGACGAATGGATGGGACTTACAGAGGAGATTTGCATGACCCTCTGCATCAAGCCTAACTCTGTTTCCTGTTTGTGTGAACTTGACTGCTTGTTTGCGGTAGCTTTTTTTCAGTCTGAGTAAGATAATCTAATCAGCAATGTTAGTTGTACAACAATCTAGCAAATACATACGTGCCCAGCCGATCTTGAATGCCTTTGGAAAACTTTGTGGGGTGGTCTCTGAAAGTCTCTGCCCAATCACTATTGTCCTTGAAAATCACCTTAGTGATGACTGTGCAAATCTCTACCTTCATCTTGCCCAAGGCCCTACCTTCCAGCCATGGTATGCTTTTGTTTTCAGAAAACAGCACAATGCAGTCCACCAGATGATCAGCAAGCCACTTGACAGGCTTGCTGGTATGCCCAGGATTTGTGGAAGTCTCCCAGACAATGCATATGGCCGCACTGGTGCTGGTAGTGGGGGTGTTGTCTTTCGATGTCGCACCTTGGCCACATCCACAGCCTTTCCTAGACATCTTGCAGGTGAGATGACTTTGTACAGGGGTTCCAGGGGAGTTCTTTTCAATGGCTTCAAGACGCCTTGCGTCTGGCTGGGGGTGAAGGGCAGGCATAGATTTCAATTCCCGACACCGAGTTGCCGAGGGGTCCATCCTTCAGAACCTAAGTCAAACCCAGTCAAACCTAGACAACCATGAATACCATCATAGTGAGATGGTAAAGGCTGGAGACCTGGTTTGTACGGTTTTGGTTTGGGGTTCATGATGGCCAATAAGCTAATGAGAGAGTTGAATCTCAGTTTGGAAGTGATGCTAGAGGAGTGGAGCAGTGTAGTGAATGAATTTGTCACATTCTTGCTGGTCTGCAGTGGTACACTCAGCAAGATCCTGTTCTTGTTTAATGCGGTCAATGCATTTGGCAGCGGGAGCAGAATAGAGTCTGTTCTTGAGAGCAAGGGCTTCAGAGAAGTTGATGCTGAATTTATTGATATGTTGGGGGATGGGATTGCGAGAGAGGAGAAGGCTGGGTGGCCTATAGATCCCTCAGGAAGGGCCGTCTGCTGGGTTAGTAGCACTGGGTGTGAAGACAGGAAGAACACTACGGTGTTCAAACAACAAATCCTTTGTAGTTTAGTGATATCATAGTGGAAACAACTCAAGCTTGTCATATGTACATGATATCCAGCTGTTCAGCATGGTCCACCCATTTGAGAAAGAGTACATTCACAATACCCTACTAATATCCTGTGGGAGATGTCAATCTCCTTTACTCTTAGTGTGACATGAGGATTACATGGTCAAATTCACATTTTAAGTAGTATGGTTCTACTACTACCAACCATCCATATGGGATGACCCAAGCTTTACAAAACTCCTGAAGAAAGAGTCTTGGTCTCTCGTTTATACAAGCAAAAGTACTATGAAAGGTATATTGCAAGTCTAGTCATCTCCATGGCCATCCAACTCACAATGCTAAAGCACAGTGTGAGCCCAGACACCATGATGAGATAAATCTAAAGCTCAAGGACAAAAGGAATAAACAGCAGACTACTAACACAAGGTTTATCCTTGTGGATCACTACTAGTAGGTTCAGCCATGTGATTAATGTGGAGAAAAATTGAAAATACATGCATCAACTATTGTTATGGGTGAACTCACAGCACCAAGGATACTTTCCCATCAGTTTGTCACATCTCTCCCAGCCATCTGTCTTTCACAAACTGTTACGATACATAGCTGCCCCCTATCTTTTTCCTTTCTTTCTATCTCCTTCTATGATATTCCCTTATCGTTCCATTACTTTTTGTATTGTTCCAGACTAATTCATGGTTGGCTTAACCTAACTTCCATCTTAGGTAGTCTTATCCAGTCTACCCAACTTATTCCCTGAAGGCTACACCTTTCATCTCCTCCCATCACATTCTGGCCAATGGCCTAATCCCCTCTGCATGGTCTGTGCACAACCACAGATACTATATATATCAGTAGTTGTACTGAGTTGTACTTTAGCTTATTCTACGCAATCCAACATTGCATCTCAGACACTTCTGTTGGAATACAAACATAGACATACAGCTTAGGTAATCATGTACTTACCTTAGACACTCCTTGCCGTAGTTTATCTTAGTGACTATCTACTGAGGTAGACTACAGGTAACTACTTACCTACTTATCTAGTAACTATCTACTGAGGTAGACTACAGACAGGTTTCCTATCCAAGAGCCCATTTCAGGTTCTTACAACTTCTGCTACTAAGGTCTCAGTCACCTCAGACAACTGCTGATATTCTTTGATAACCAAGTATAGTTCATCATTAACAATGATTGTGACTAGAAAGGCTGATTGTTACTGGTCAAGCACTCTAGTGTTGCCCTATGTAATACAAGCACTTACCAAACTAAACAGTGCTGGATAACCACACCATGAAGATGCACCCACAGGTCACAGTGTTGGGAGGCAATATCCCCATAACCAGAGCCTGTACATACTTTCCCCTTGTCCATCTACACTCAAATTTCACCTGGCAATTCAGGTCACAAGATACCACATGGATCAAACAGTTGCCCCTTGACAGCACTGGAGGATCATCATGAGTGTGTTAAACTCTTGTGCGAGGGCTTTATTGCCAGTGGGAACTACTCACCTATTTACAGCACTCTAAAATGAGTAGAGGTCCCGGAATCACATCTACAAGTTCTTCAGTCTGGTTCATCAGGCAGAGACGAGGTCAAAAAAACATCTGAACATATGAGTTTAGTGGCTAGAGTACTTGAAGACCTACTCTTGAATGCTATGAAGGGTGCTGACATTGGACAGATGCATAGCCACGGTGTTCTATTATATCAGTCAGTCAAAGACATCAATTGATAGATTACAATAGGTTCCTGGACATATCATGCTACAGAAGTTCACCAAAATTGGATAATGATCTACACTCACTCTTAACTTTGGCCCAGATAGTCAACTGAACTGGATATACCCACCCAGGAATGATCTGATGATCTAACAATCATTGCATTTTGGTAAGACTATAACCATAGACATATTTTGAGAACCTCAGACATAGAAGTTCCAGGTTTCGGAGTTGGACACCGACCTCTGCAGGTATGCTATACTAACTAGTAAGTTATTTATACTGTCTCACAACACATTATTCTCTCATCCCAATGTGATTTGTACGCCAAGTGTGTCATTTCTTCCTTGTTCCTTGTAATCACCTTCAGTATCTTCACTCAGTGTTTACCATACTGCAAATCAGCCGTAAAAAAATCCTCAAATGATAAGGCCATGTTTAATATACCAACACAGTCTGCTGACCACATTCTAGAAAATAAAAAAGAGTAGATGACTCATGAGCAGAAAACCTTCTTGCTTGAGGAACTCATGGAGTATAAGAAACTCACTACCAGGGAATATCATAGACAGTGGCCTGTGCTTTATGAGCGCTGGCCCAAGAGAAATCATGTACCAGAACTAAAGGGTAGATCAGCATTCCATCACACTTTCGGCTGTGATTGATAGGTGTTAGAAGGTGTGTAATCCTCCAGTATTGTATACCAGTCCTCGTGAGCTGTGTTACAGCAACTGTGGAGTCAGCTGTACTGGCACAGTGGAGCAGGCAGAAACAGGTTGGCTAACAGCAAGACTAACAAGTTAGTGGCCAGCCTTATGAAGTCCTGGTCTCATGTCAAATAGCTGGGGAAATTTTATTCCCAGAACTTCTATAACTCACACAGTAAACTGGAGCTCAATTCCATTGGTGGATCACATATTTCCTCACTTCATCAGAAAATTGAGGAGTCACTCAAGTCAGAGCTACAACACATTCAAGAGGAAGTCAGACATGTCAGGGAGGAGCAGGTCTTTGCAAAGAAAAGAAAGAGGGTGAGTAGTGCAAGCAGTGATAATGAAGAAGAGTTTACCCTGGATGCCCAGGAAATACAAAGGTTAGTAGCGAACATGTATTGAGTCATACTACTAGCATAACTAATCATAATGTCTCCAGTAACATACAGCAGTGTGGTCCCACTCTACAACAAATCCTTACTCACATGGTGAAGAAGACGTGGTGGATGTTTACTGTCCTCATGGGTGGACTGGACATTATGGATCCTGAAGGGAAAACCATCATTGCAAGATAACTAGCTTTTCTACTAATATGAACACAATGTACCTAACTGGCTTATGTCCTTGCTTACTAGTTTTCATGTTGAGGAGAATAAGCTTGGGTACAACTTTGGGATAGTGAAACCCAAGTTTGACACAGATGTGGTACAAGCTTACACAGAGTTCCTGGATGATGTATATGGTAAGTTTATGATTTGCCCTATTTTAGCTGTACTTACATTAAACCTCTTGAAGGGTCAGATACAAATATGAAACTGGCTATCTCGACCAAGATGTCTGGTGGCAGAGTGGACTCCAAAGTCAAGGGAGCAGCTGGTGAGGAGAGCACTGAAGCAGAGGTGGAAAATGGTGAGGATGGTGAAGGTGAGGAAGATGATGAGGGGGAGAAGGATAAAGGGGACAAAGAAAAAGCAACAGGAGTGGAGTCCACCCTTTATACCCAGGATTCCCCCAACCTTTCCTGTTCTGATGGAGCAATTGCGACACCACTGCACGTTGCATTATCCCTGCCCATTGTAATACCCCCCATACATAAGCAAGATGTATTGTGGATCCATGCAAGGTGACTTTTAGCACAGCCCAGTCTCAAGTCCAACTCCAGCTAGACAAGCCCCTCACTCACTGTTTGAGTAGTCCCTATATCTTCGCCAACCCATACCTGAACTTCTTATCTACTGGCCAAGTCTATGGTTTGTTTGCACCCGCTCAGCAGAACTTCAACTTCTTGCAAAATATACCAGCAATTGACTATGAAGCAGGGATATTCAATGGTAGTCAGCTGGGCTACCACTCAGATGGAGTTCCACAGACTCCTTCTGCTAGGTTGCCTCACCTTCCTACTGACCTCCCTTTGCTTCTATCCCCATCATCATCCAAGTCTACTGACCCACTCAGGGATGTTGCTGTACAACCAGCACCTGTACTCCTCCCAATGGAACGAGGGGTGATCAAGTTCTCCAAGTCAAATGTTCCAGCTGTCATCACCAACCCTGACAATGGAGCAGCAGCCGAGGGTCTGTCCAAGCATAAGTCTCTTCCGCTTTAGTGTGCCCAGCGAGACAACACAATGGGAAACCTGGGAAAAGAGAATGAAGTTTCTCCAGTTCAGACCATGCAAATGCTAAGGAAAAAATCTAAACACCCTGCAGCTAATGAAGCCAATAAGGGTGCAAAGAAGCCCAAGTAAGTGACTGTCCAACATGTGTGCACCCTGTGATCACAGCCTGACGGACTCAGGAAAAAAACAAAATCAGTCTGAGGGTAGTCTCATTGACTGTCAGGGATGGTAGCACCATTGATTACAATACATCTCTTGGCCCATCAGTTTGGGCAATTTGACTTAGTGATATTTATGAAGCATCTACATACCTTGTATTTATCATGATTTCAAATCCTGGGCCCACAGAACCAAACACTAAGCAGCTCAATGGGTCTCTGGAGCCCTTTGTATAGGATTGCTTTGATTTCATAGGTGAACTCTTCAGTATATCTGGTCTAGAGGAGCAAGAAATGGTGCATGTTGCACCTCAATTTGCTACTATGGATTCCCCTGCCTGTCTTAAAACTGCAGGATTTGTCTCTCAGAATTCTGATGAGAATATGTGTCCATGTTGCAAAGGTCCATTTTATTCACTTGTATATCCAGACTGCTTTGACCACTCAAGCAAATGCACATTAATCTCTTTAGAAACATGAATTTAGTAATTGCTACAGAATTTACATACTGAGATAAAGTTAATCAGCTTAAATGGAAGTTCCTTCATGGAAAGCAATCTAGATCCTGAGACACAGACAGCTATTACAGAGAACAAAGGAGTTCACATGTCAATTCTTGATCATCTTTCTACTTGAAATGGTACTTTGAGTATTCCAACCAAAATCATCCATATGTTTTGGGGTGGTGGTATGTCAGTTATTGTTTCTTCACTGATATATAAATGCTGAAATGTTTTCTAGAAACTGCTGGTCAAATTCACAGAGTCATTTTAATTGAAGGATCAATGTTTACAGGAACTTGAAAACGATCAGAGCCTACACCATTAGATAGACTTTCAAAGTTTGTTGCCTTAATCTGGTGCACAAAAAGCTCTGGTAGATTTCAACTCAAGGTAAGAGTCAGGGTTCAATGCCAATATAATATTTAATCATCTCTGACAAATGGATAGCCTCTGGAGGAGAATGGTGCAATTTTATGTGAGTTTATTCAGTTTCTCCTGCCATAGCTTGGCAAATGTGGACTCAGCATGAAAATGATGAAGCACCACTTCTACACAAGAGTACCAAAGTCCACCAGGCTGTTGTCAAGTCAAGAACATTGCTACATAAATGTCGACTGAAGCACCTTGCACAAAATGAAGATCAATCTTTGGAAAACTACACAGGCCTTGAAGAGCTTGAAGCCAGTTGCAATTACCATCACATTCTTGGGCAGGGATGAATTGCCACCTGACACCAAAATTTCATTCTCAAAGCCATTTTCTTGAATACCTTATGGCATATGGTCGAGCCTATGCTTGGTGGGTTTTTCCATATGAGCGGGCAATAGGGCTTCTGGAAAAAGCAAAAAATAATGGTCATGGAAGTGAAGAAGTAGAAGGAACAAACTTGAAAATGGTTTTTCCATCAGTTGCTTCACTTACAAGCTAGACCCCAACAAACCAAGGAAGATGTAACTCCTATAACTACACTTCTTCAAGCAGTCAGAGGTGGTGCAGTTTGAATCAATGATTCATTGTTGCATTCCTGGGGGAAATAATTCTGTTATGGGGTCATTCAAGGACAACAACCTGCTCGAATTAATGGTATTCAAAGTTGGCTAAGGTTTGGCTAAGGTGGCGCAAATGTTGCACAAAGTCATGCAAACTGTCGGTGACTCATGTGGCATGATTGAAGTGGAGATTGAAAACATGTCTCCCCTTTGTCCACGCCTAAGACGCTCTATACACCTCCAGGAAAAGGCAAAGTCCCCAATGTTGTCAGGTATTCCCAATATTCCAGCAAGAAAACTCTTCCCAATTCCCCCCCTCACTCCAGTCAACCCTCCACCGCAGAAATCCAAAAAAAAAGCAGCAGTGCCCATTCAACAGCCCAAGACCTCATCTGAGACCTCCACTGCCAGTACCAACAAGAACCAGATAATCTGCTTCCATCATACTACAAGTCTTAACCCCCCAAGCCAAGAACCAAATGCTTCATCAAGTAAAGCAGTATATTGGGAGCCCTATCCTTATCTAACAGATTGTTTACTCGCATGACTCTTAGAATACCCTGCAGATCACACTGTCCTCTTTTATGATAAATCCTCTGTGGAGAGTAGCAGTATCACCACCAATGCTAGGGCTACAGGATGTCACAAGAAGGATATCTACCCCGTCATCACCAAGGAATTGTTTGAGAAGGATGCGACTTATAGTAGCACATATGTATCACAGCCTGACAAGTTTGCATCAGCTGTGCAAAGTTGTTTGAGCACATATGTCAGCCATCATATTCAATTGCTTGATAGCTGACCACATTATACCTAGGTTGGAGGTCAAATACTGGGCCCAGTGCAATCAATTCAAATCAACAGGTGCTAGTGTGAAGCCTGGTGACCCAGCATATCAAAATCTAAAGTGTGAGTTTTTATTCTCTGGTGATTCTTTCCCTCACTACAGCTTTTATAACAGAGAACATTCTCCAGGCTTTCTCCCACTTTGAAGACTACGATACACTGTGGCATGGCATTCCCTCATACGACACCAGGCCATTTGACTCTGCCCCTTCTACTGATCGGACAAGCGACTTCCTAGCTATGATCTGTTGTGGTGCAGCAACAATTCCATCACAGCACCCTACAGCCCAGGGCATTTGTAATCATCAAGACACTCCTGAGGTTCAAGATCCAATGAATGAAGATATATGTGCCAATACCAACATGCTAGATGATGGTGGTGAACCGGCTGATGCAGAGGGGCATCAGCCCATTAGCTGGGATATTGATCCTGGGACAGGGGACATCCTCTACCACAATTGTGATATGATGATGGAGGATGGGGAAGAAGGGCTAGTTAACAAGCTCAATTTTCAAGCTGAGCAGGAGAAAGGGGGAAGGGAATATGAGCCTGAGGGAGCTTGGACTCAGATACCAGTTGATGCAGACCCCCCACCAGGTGACTTGCACCGTGGCGGGGCATCTTTCAGTGGCGAATACCATGTAATAGTATTTTATTCTTATTATTCTTATTTTACTAACCAACACCTACAGTTTCCTAACACTGTTGGTCCCAAGCTGTCTCCATTTGGGTCAGTTCAGAAACCTCAGCTACCTCAGCTACCTTGAACTCCATCCTGGGACTCATGCGGCACATTCTGATCAACTCCATATCCTGTGGAAGACAAGTGCTCCTCATCCATTTCTGGCACAAGCTTTGCCCCATCATCCATGTCACTGCCTAGCAGTGCAGCTGTTCTGCCATGACACTCTGCACCAGCATCCAGGGTATCTCAAGGTTACAAAGGGAAAGACTCAGAGTACCCTTGATCAGATGAAGAACAATCTGAGGGAGCACCTTGACAACTTTGATGCAGGGTCTCAGGATCAAAAGCTTTCGTCTGGTATCCTCAGGAATGAGCGGGACAGCATGAAGATGCAAGCATGGATGTGGGATAAAGAGATCATGTTTCTTGAGGCACAGCAGGTCACCGAGCCGCTCATGCAGAGGCAGAAGCTATCCACCAATGTCAACTGGAGATAAAGAAGACCAATTTCAAGCTCTGGAAAGCCAATGCAGAGGTTCTTGAGAAGCAGTCTCAAATACTCATGCTCCAAATTCACCTGGCAGAATTCAAGAAGCAGAGCAATCATGGTCATGGTGCTGATCCTTCCTCCTCAGGTGCAGATGCTGGCTCAGGCTCAGGCTATGCCTAAGACCCATACATCACAGACGTACTTTCACCTTTTAGTATCCACCATACATGGTTAACGGTCTCCCAACCTCTGTTTTGTGTACTTGTTGTCCCCCATGTTGTCATCCCCTCCATGCATTTTTCTTGACCCTTCCACCCATGTTTTTGTGTGATGTGCAGGTTTGTTTTTCCTTTCTGCTGTTATGTTTGGAATACAATGGACCATTTATGCTTTACATGATGATGCTCGTACAATTTCTTTTTCATCAGAACTGGAGACCGCGTTCCTCAAACAACCTTTCCATCAAGTGTCCACAAAACCTTTGTCCCTCAGTCCCTCCCACCTGATCGTAAATCTGGTCACCCTGCCCATCATCCACTTCTTGTCCTTCCACTATTGCCCAGTCCATGGTCCCCCTCATTTCACCTTCGTGCTGTTCCTCAAATCGGATAATCATGTTGTGTATGATTAGGCAGCACTCCACCCAGTACACAGCGATGAACAAGATGTCCTCCATCTTCATCCACAAACGAAGCTCACAAAGGGATTGGAAATGGCCTTTCAGTGCAGCAAAAGCATGCTCAACACAGATGCAGACCTATAGAAGATAGGTGATCAGCATGGAGAGCTGTGGGAACTTCATAGGCACATACATATCTTTGATGCATATCGATTGTATGTGTTCTGCTTCCAATTTAGGCTTCCCCATGGTTTCTTGAAAGGTACAACACACCACTTTTCAGTGGAATATGCCATGTCTGCCCATGTCCAGTGTCCCCGCGGAATGAGGGCCCCATGATTTTTTGCAATGTGAGTATTCTGAAACACGTACACGTCATGAACACTCCCTGGCTGCCCCAGTCCATAATCCACAATCAGGAGGTTGTGCGGCATGATCACGAGCTTTCCCAAAGACGGTAAGTTTATTTCTATGAACACTCTAATGTTATTACTGACCTGACAATTCAAAGAGTAATTCAACTTTCAATCATAGAATGTTTCTCTGTACAGGCCAGGCTTTGCAAACAAATTGATAGTGGATCCATCCACCACAAATACACTGTTTCTCCATGATTGGCAAGTTTGTGACTCGGTGAACTGTTGTGCTCATCTCATATCCCTGGAATGGGATGATGGCATATGGATGTATTGATTGTGTTGGTCGAGGATGGCCGCCATTACATGGTGCGTACAGTTGATGACCGTCCCAACACTAACACCTGCCCACTGGGCAATATCCTCTGGAGAACATGTGTTTCCATAGTGACCTATGCAGTTGAGAAAAATACTGAGCTGGATTGCAATCAGTAATTGTTTATTGTTTGAATCATTTTGGAATATCAGGTGGTCACTGATCTGGTCTAGGATGTTGTTGAAGATCAATGGATGGATGCACAACTTCTTTTGGAATAATTCCGGATGATGATCAGTGAAGTGTGTAAGCAACTGGAGCTGGGGGGCATACATTGGTGGCTCTGCCAGGCTCTCAAGGACTCGTTCCCTCTCCACTTCATCACGGAGGGCTTGAATCACTCCTAGAAGACAGACATAGCGTGCATCATCAAGCTCCATGCTTGATGCTGTGGAACTTGAAGACTCAGACTCGAAGTCAATGATTGGGAGGGGATATCGGAGATTGGGGAGTAATGAGCAACGGACTAAAGGATTTGGAGGAGATATTGTCATATGACGGTGAGTTGCTACTGCTTGATGTATCATTGCAAATGAGATTTTCATGCCTGATGCCTGCAACAGATATTGCAACTTTATCAAGCTCTTGCAGAAATTCCTTTCAAGTAGACCTTTGGGGCATGATGGTTAGGAGAGTTCTGGATCACACATTGCATGTATCTTAGGCTTCCATCTATGTATTTCTTCTGTGTTTATCGACTTGCAAGCCACCTCAGTAGAGTTTTGAACCTTAGTATGAAGTACCTTCTGCATTTGGGCATGAGTACTTGTACCTTGTTTCATAGTCCAGGACTGATCAAATTTGGGATAGAGAACCATGGTCCCATTGGTCTCCCTGTTGACCCTAGTGATGTCTATCTAGTACTCCTTTGGTCCAGGTAGAGGGTAAGGGAGAGCCTCGCTTGACACTATGCCCATCATCTTGTGAGCATACAAAAGAAATAATGCAGTCAAAAGTTGTACATTTAGGGTATTATTGTGAACACTTAGTGTAGCACCAGTTGTTGATTGTTGAAGTTCTACAGCCTCCAGATGTTTGGTGATTTTCACAATTGCATCCTCAAGATGCACCATCAATGCAGACTGATTGTTACTGAGTTTCGATTGAACTTTGCACAGTCTAAGAATTTCTGTTTGAAGCGCTTCAACAGCTGCATGTTGGTGGGTGGAATCAAGTTGTGTATGTGAGATGGCAAAGGTTATTTCTTTCCAACTGGTTGGTTTGGGTTTGGCTAGTTGAGTACTGATGGCACCAAGCTCATCACTGCTCTCTGTAATAGCCCTGACTTCAGCACAATGCTTTCCTTTGGATGCATGATTAAGCTACTTTAAGGAACTTACTATCTATGAACCAAAAGCTAGTGGCTTCATCAGACTTAAATTGGAGTGGGGTTTTGGTGTAGTCAGTGCTTTGAACATGTTGATATTGCCCAAAGTAAAGGGCATATGACTAGTCACAGCAACTGCCCTATATGGTCACCACACCCTGGACCGTACTGCAAGGTTAGGTGGCAATTGTAGCCAAGGTGTTGAAGGGGATGGCATTTGGAAAGGAGATTGTGCAAGCAGTGGTGTGGGTGGCCAACACTTGCCTGATCCTCATGCAGTGTTTCTGCCCAGGTGTTAGCAAGTTTGGGTATCTTATTATTGTCACTGGATCAATATGTCAAATCAACCACATAAAATGTGCACTTACTTGAAAGGCTGCGCCAACAACCAATCTATGCTTTTGAGTTGACGTGATTGTGATCTGTGGGGTGAAGATGAACATGAAGACATATACAGTGATTTTGATTAACTTACAGTAGTGCAGTGTCCAAGTTGGGTCCATATTGCAGGCCCTGACAACTGTCCCGTTCTGAGAGCACAGGTAATTGTCTCAGGTCTGGGCTGAGAGTATGGTACTTGCATTGTTGGATGATACTTTCTCATTCAATCATCAGATCAATCACCAGAATGTAGTCCAGGTATAAATCATCAATGATGGATATAGGTGAATACAAGCTGGAGATTTCATTGAATAGGGCATTTTGAACAGGTTCATTAAAGAATTTGAACTTTGGTGGAACAATAGGCACAGGAGAGGCCATCATGTGTATGATAGTATACACTATGGTTAGACAATAATTCATAACCATGTCAACAAACAACACAATCATGTAAAGGTCCAGGATTATAATGATGTGAGCTTCTAAGCAAAAAACTAACACTCAACAGGGCTGGGAAGTTTGCATGAACCATGATTGTGTTACTTGTGGTGAGTTTGCACTCTGTGCCCAGCTTACAACTTATCTTGTTCATACAGTGCTAACAAGTGCTTCCTTTCACTTCTAACCTATCCCATTCAATTCTACACCTCAACTTGCCCTAGATATCAACTTGGTTGAGTCTTTCAGCTTGTTCCCATTGCTCTGCCCAAGCAGAGCATTGACCTGTAACTTCTACAAGGGGGTGTTGAAACACCTAATGACCTTGCTTGTGGCTGGGCGAATCAATTTTTGTATATTTGGCCTCCGTTTAACCAGGCCTTACGATGGAAAACAAGCAGCACTGGTGTGCCCATGTAATTTGATAAACGGAAAGCTTGAACATGAGCTCTAGTTATGTTCACACTTTGCAATTGTGCAACCTCCCATTCATAACTGGTCAAGCAATTTGCTCTTCAACATCACAACCTCATAATGCCTGTGACTGCAGTGTTTGCGGGCCGCTCGATTCACATTCACAACACACCTTTCTACTTGGTGTGTCATGCACTCATCTGCTCGAGCTGCTGCTGGCTTCGCCATCACAGTGTGGTGCTTTGCCAACTTTTCCACGCATGGTGGAGTATGCAGTCTGCTGTTTGGTCGCGATGCTTTGAAGTTCGTGCAGTAGTTCTGCCGCAGGGATAGGCTCCTTCTTGAACAAATTGTGGAGACTTGAAGCCTTCTTAGGGTAGAAAATTTGAAGTAATGTAGATAGAATCAAGGATGGTTGAGGTTAAAATGTGGATTCGGCGGATGTGCTCAAGTTCTCTTGTTGCCAAATATTGGTCATTTCCACGCCAGGGGTTTTCTTTGCCGCACAAGCCAGAGGTGCAGGTTGTTCACCTGCAGCATGGCCAGGCCATGCAGAGTTGCAGCAAGCTGCTTAAAGTGTGCAGGTGGGCTGCTTAAAGCATGCATGGGTTGTTTGAGATGCAGTGAATTATTTGGCAGTGCAGGCACCCCAGGCTGCTTGGGGCTTGGCATTCAAGGGCAAACCAGACTCAGCTGCAACTGGGAGAGTGGGTTGAGCACACTACCAACACCTGGCATAACCAGGGCACCGAATAGCATGCCCCACTGCTCCTAGAAGCATGCCGGCGGATGCTCTCTCTCGCCTAGCACAAGCATCTGGGGGATAAGCAGGACTTTGATCATTGCTGCAGTGTGCAACTTAGAAAGGTAACACTAAACCTGGGAATTGTGGCTGGAGTACTGAAAATGCTGACATGGGAATAAATTGTTGCTCCAACTCAACCTCGGCATGAACAATGCCGTGTTTTGCTCGCTTGTGGGTGCATTCTCATCCTATGGGTCATTGGGCACAGTTTATTATTATTTTCTAATGGGCTTATAACATTCTGTATCGTACTACATTGATTCAACTTGCAGACTATTTTAACCTGATGTTATGCAATCAAGAAACTTCCATCACCAAGCTTTCAAGACTTCAGTCTTTTCCCTCATTGTTCGTTTCCCTTCACTTTCCTTTTGCACGATCACTTGGTCCAGGTTCATTATCAGAACTGTGGACATTCTCTTCATGGTTGCTCACACGGCGCCTTTTTAGTGGAGGAGACACAGGGTCCATTAAGATAAGGCTTGTAATAGGACCTTTTCACGGATCATGGCTTGAAGAAGTGGTTTTTTTGCCTTTGAGTATCTTTACTTCTTGAATGCGTGCTTGAAATGAATCCTGATTGACTTTGTCTTTTTTAATAAAGGTGTGGTGGATGGTGAAGTGCACTTCAATGAGAGAGTTCTTTAACTCATCATTGACATCACGAGGTTCAACAAACTTGTCTTTTTTGTAGAGCACAAGTGGAGTTGCCTTGTAACATGGTTTGATGAGATCAAGTTTGTCTTGAAACTTTGAATCAATGGGCCAGTGTTTCATTTCTTTATCCATGTCTTCGGCAGATTCAGTATTGGAAGTGAGTATGTTTTTTTTGCCATCAGCATCTGTGTTTCACAGATAAGTAGCATTCTGATTGAGAACTGACAATTATTTGCCTTTCTCAAAATCTTCCAGGTAGACTATCTATTTTTTGGGCGCAGGGCAATCTCGAACACTTTTTTTCTATTGAAGGTGAGGTTTGTATCTGACCAATGATCAAGTGGCTCACTCTTTCTTCAAAGATGCTTTGAACAAATCTGATCATCTTTCCGCCTGCTTCGTTATACAACATATCCTTTTTATTTCCACCTCTGGCGACTGCATTTTGGAGTTTTTCAAGCATTGCGTAAGTTTGAGAGAAATTGTCTTTGAAAGCAGGATCAAGTGGACAAGTAGAGTAGAACTGGAACTTGGCCTTTTCCAGAGGATCAAAATTGCTACCCAAGCACATTCCACTTGGATTTGCATTGAGTTTGAAGTTGATGGCTTTCATGACAGCGATAGCAACAAACAGTTCATTGTGTTCTTGTTTTTCATAAATAGCATGTCCGCTTCCTGCTGGTCACCATTCAAGTTCATTTGCAAATGCGGGTGAAGCTGCATAGTTTGGCTGGTGTGCAAGATTCTGGTGGTAAGAAACACTGTCGAAAGACATCATTGAGAGTGGAAGAGGTCAGGCAGCGCTGGTGGCTGGGAGGCATAAGTGACATCATAGCTGTGATTTGTAAGGTAAGGTTAACTTTGCTTCGTTTCATCGTGCACAGACCATATGGATATCGAACTAAATGACAAAGTTCTTTCAGGTGTTTTTGAACAGCTGACGAAGAAGGACATTATAGATGCTGTTGGTGTCGAGCATTTCACCTCAGCAGAGAAGCGTAATTGGACAAATCTTTTTCAAGTCGTTCGAGGACACCGCCAACATCAGCAGTTGCCATGTGAAGCTTTAAACTGCAAGCGCCATTTCAGATATGAGGAGGCTGAATGTTCAATCAAATGAGCACATCTTGAAGAACTTGTGGACACTACAGAGGATGATGAAAAGTCATTTTTGGAAGATGTAGGAGATGGTGTTCAAGATCGATGTGTGGAGGAGTTTATCAACATGATAGGTTTGTTTTTTTTTCTTTTTTTTTTTTGGAAGTCATTGACGCCCATTGTGATAGGCAACGAAGCTACATGACACACTATTTGTGTTGTCTGTGCCAGTGAAGTGCAATTTACACAAATGATGGAGCAAGATTTGTTGTCGTTTCAGTTCACAAGCTTGCTTTATCCTGTATCATCCCATCCCCATCATGAACTTTCGAATGGGATGCTCTTATACAACCAGGGCATTGTATGCAGAGATGGACATCTTTTTGGAAATTTTTGCTGCTCTTGTATGAGTCAGCTCGTGGACGGAAACATTCCCTCTACTGCATTATGCAATAATCTCTGGATTGGCAATGTCCCCACAGAGTTATCAATGTTGTCACTTCCCAAGCGTGTGCTCATTGCATGGTACTACCCTGCTGCATATATAGTTAAATTGTTTCCCAAGCGGAAAGGTGCTCATAACTGGGAAGAGGCTATGATGAACAGTGGTTTATGAGGCAATGTTTCAACATACAGGATGAATACGAAGGACATTGCATCTATGGTGGAGGGCAGTTTACTGCCTCCAAATCCTGCAATATTAGCTTCCACAATAGGTGTCACTATTGTTGGTCCAAAGAACATACCAGATTGCTGTATGCCCTCCATGATGACTGTCAGTCGTCAATATGTTAGAAATGCCTTGGTATTTTTGTGCAGGGAAAATCCCATCTATAGGGATATAGTTATCTCAGAAGAAAATCTCAATCTTCTGCCGGAGAGAGGAATTCCTGACACACTTCGGTCGACCATCCGCCATTCTGACAATGTTGTTACTCTTGAACAGGAGAGGGCTGGATATGTTGTAGAACATGAAGACAAAATGCCATGTAATGAAGAAGATAATGGTGAGAATTGTGCTCATTATATTTCTAGTGCTGAAGAGGCTCTATATGATTTTACTAGGCAATGTCGTTGAGCTTCTGATTCAGTCATTCAGAGTTCTGGACGCAGGAGCATCAGATGTCAACAACAGTCAACTTCTCGCACATGCTTTTACAAATGCAGGTCTTTCCACTTCAGAATGTTACGCAGTGCAAAGAGGAAGCACTTTGATTCAAGAGTATACGAGATGAAATGAAGAAGGCCTTTTGACCATAGGACAATTGGAGAATCCAAATCATTTGCTTGGTGCCTTTCCATGGCTATTTCCTTATGCAATGGGCGGTTTGAAGTGGAGTGTCCCACTCCACTTTCATATGAAGCACATGCTGCTTGGGCCATACAATATGCCGACCAGCATTTCTGCCTCGATCTCCAATTCATGTTTCAAGTTTTTGGAGTCATTCAAAAGCAGCAAGTTTGTCGGTCTGCAGTCATACAAGTGAAGAAAGAAGACTTTCGCTGACATGAAGAAGTGTTTCGTTCATTGCAACCCAGTGATCTTAAAACTGCAAGTGTTGAAGAAGATCAGCACAAAACCCATTCTAATCCAATTGTTCACGCGCTGAAAAAACACATCTCTGCTGTTCACACAAAAGTAATTGGGACTGATGAATCCTGAACCAGTATTTGTTCATTTGTCTGGGGATTGACGGTCAAGATGGGGCCTCCTTCACTTTGGATCACTATCAATCCAGCAGATATACATGATCCGGTCGCTCAAGTATTCACAGGAGTCAAAATCGATTTAGATCATTTTGATCAAACTGCTGGACCAGATTCAACACTTCATTCCATTCATATCACACAGGATCCTTATGCAGCTTTGAAGTTCTTTCACTTCACCATCTGTGCAGTGATTGATTCTCTGTTCGGGATTTATAGCGCGCACAAGGGGTCTACACTTCGCCGAAAAATTGGAATATTTGGTATTGTGGAGGGTTATATTGGGACTGTGGAAGCCCAGGGTTGAGGAACACTTCATCTTCATATGCTTTTGTGGCTCAAAGGAGCTGCAACAGCTGATTGAATGAAAGAGTTGTTGAAAGGCGACATGTTTTGCCAGCAGATTGCAAAATTCATTGCTGTCAACATTTGAGATCATCACACTGATCTTAACAGTGCTTCATTGTCTACAATTCTGAGAGAAAGTGCTGTCTCTTATTCTCGTCCACTGGATTCTTGATCACCATTTTATGAAAGCATGCATAATGATAACCAGAAGAGACTGTTGAGGGCTGTTCAGATCCATAAGTGTACTTCCACGTGCACTATTGTAGTCAAAGATAATTTTACTTAATTAAATTTATCAGAGACGCACTGTTAATAGCAAATTTGATAGATCACTTGATTTGTAAGCAACATGTGCCTTTCCCCCTTGCAGAGCATGCATGGGTTAATGAAGATGGTCAATGGGGACCACAAAGAGATCTTGGAATGATGAACAACTGGATTCCTTCAATTCTGGACTGTGTCAGATCGAATCATGATGGCAAACTGATCACGAATGGTGCCAAAACCAAACATATTGCTTTCTACTTCACAAATTATACAGCCAAGGTGCAGCAACATTCTTCTAATACATTGGCTCTTCTGGTGCAGATGCTCACTTTCCATCATACCCAAGAACAACATACATGTGACTATCAGATACTCAACAGGCGCCTCATACAGTGGTGTGCAAACACACTTAGTCGTGAACAAGAGTTTAGCGCCCCCGAGGTAGTCAGCTATTTGATGCGCTGGGGGGACCACTACATATGTCACCACTTTGAGTTGATTTACTTCACATTGGTGGTAAGCCTTCTCCAACAAACATACCCACAAAGTGCACACCCTTCTACAATGGTGAACGAACATCGAGAGGAGGGAGAAGAAGTAACTGTGCCTGAGGTATGAATTTGGCATATAAAAACCAATTTGTGGCTTGTAACACATTGACTAGGTTGAGTATGCAGTTCTCAATGTCAATCAAGGAAACCTCCATATTAGAGATCAGATCCGGGAATACAGTGATCGAGGAGAAGAACTCGAGGATCTGTCCTATCTAGATTTTTTTCTCAACACTTATGATGCACCCAAACCAGAAGAAAGCGGGACATTATCTCTGTGAAAACCCAATGTTTGCATTGCTTATCAGCCAGGGACCGGTCATGACAAGAGATATCGAATACTACAAACCAAAGAGCATGAAACCATGCCTTATTTTCCGGGACGGTGGTTTCCTCGCACAAATGATCCAAAAGCTTGTGCATTATATTGTGCATCTATCTTGGCTGTTCTCAAACCATGGAGATCGGTCACAGACTTGAAGTCGCCTGATGTCAGTTTCTCAGCAGCATTCAACAACTTTCTCCACGACACTTCACCCATCGTTTCCTGCACTGTTCAAATATCCAATATTATTATGATTGTTCAGACAAGGCTGCAGAAGAACGAGTGTCCATGCAACTTGCCACAGAATGGTCCACTGCATCGCATGAACCAGGAGAACATTTAGACAATGAACAGGACGATGATCCATCACATGATTGTATTGTGAATGATGAAGTCAAAGATAATGGTGACATTAGCGAGGCAGATGTTGAAGATGTGATGAGGGAGAGATTTTCATCAAAGGAACAACTTTACGCCAGTGTAGCTATCAACATTGGAGAGGAAGTGGGAGTCTTTGATCAGACTGGAACAAGAGCTGTGAACTACGACGAACACGCCCAAGTTGCAAAAGAGGAGGACCTAGTTCAGCTACAGCATTGGAAACAAGATATTGAACGTGCGGATGAAAGTTTAGGTGAAGTTTTGAGAGAAATGATAAAGGAAACTCGCAACCATGATGAAAACATCAACAGGGATAGCATTGGTGGAAGCGAAATGAGTTCAGAAAGGGTGATACTTGAAGAAGTCAAAGAGGTTGATAGGAACCAGGAAGATTACTGGCAGGAGTTGAATGATGAACAATTGATGGCACTCACCATTCTTCATAACCATTTGTTATCTCATCTCGCAGGGAACGACACTCATTGTAACTGGCTCAGACGGAACAGGGAAATCGAAACTCATAGATGTGATAACGACAATGTATGAACACAATGAAAGTAACTAAGTCCTTCCTGGGTGTTAAGTGGTCAGGACAAAGGGATGAATGAAATGAAGGGTGCGATAAGTTCGACCCTAAAGGGATTCACTGGTGAGCGGAACCCTGGAAGAGTGAGTCCATTGGTCTGAAGGATGGCGGGCTGAGAGGTAGAAGAAACCTGGGTTCGTCCTGTGGTAAGTGAGCAGATAGTGGGTAAAGGAATAGAGAGCAGGTTATGCTGCAGCGGGTTTGTTGTCATTGTTCTTACTTGTGCTTGGACCTTAAGTGCGTGGTGACAGAAGATAAGATTCAAAAATGACTAAGTACAGACTTTTTATAGTCCGGGCATACCCGTGACTGCATCAAACAACGTCAAAACATAAAGGATAAAGACCCGAGCGGGTCAGGTAACAGTATAAGGTCGATGATGGGTGAAGAATCTACATACATGGACAAATGGGGCTCATGACCAAGACTTACCAACACATTGGAATGGACAAAGACGAACCTGGATGGTTGAAGAGTGCTGAACCTGTGAATGAAAGCGGGTTCCGTGGCTAGCAGGGCACAGGTGAGAGTGGGTGAGAGCGGGTTGGGCATTGGATTGTATGGATTGTCGATAGAGAGTCGAAGGAATGGATTATGACATTGGAAGGAGTGAGTACAATGCCGGATGCGCAGATGAAGGACGCTTGCAGGCATAGGGAACATCAGTTCCCTACAGTGAACATGCACTTCCAAAGTTAGCTAAGACAGCTACCTCTGGAGTTGCAGTGAGTAACATTGGAGGTCGCACCTTACATTCATGCGCTGGACTTCCCATTTATACACTGTCTTCTTCCTTAGTGGAGATGAATGAAAAGTTTAATAGGAGACTAGCAGCCGGGTCCTAGACAGTCCTATCTTTCACAGGTCACAGTCAGCAGTTCGTTAAAGACAACAACACAAAAATAACAAAAAGAAACTATGAAAGGCTGATAACATGGGTGTTCGTTGCAAGGTGATGGTGATTTGCGCTGCTAAATACTTCACCACTATCTCTCTGACAGCTGGGTTCAACAGGTAGTGAAGGCTTCTAAAGCTTTGCTAGAGAACAAATGAATGGTTTCCTTGACACATAATGGTATACAGAGTCTTGGAAAAATGGCGATAGATGGGTTCTATCTTGAAACAGGGATGGATTATGGACTTTGTGGACAAGAAATGGGCTCCTTAGA
>MU121126.1:0-39698 GCA_014904835.1 Paxillus ammoniavirescens
GTAATACCCTGCAGAGATTGAGAGGGAAGCCGAAAGTGAATGGAAGCTCAAGGACGGACTGGCTCAAGGACGGACTGCCCATAAATATGAGTCCTGACAACTTGGGCGCCCATCAGGTTTGGCAATTGTAGCTGATAGACCATGGCGGTGTCTACGGTGCTTCCCTGAGAGGTTCGCGTTAACGTTCAACCTTGTTCAACCCCGAGTCAACGAAAACGATTGACAGTTCTCCCGTGAGTAGTCCTGACTATTCGGAGGTGCCTGAAACTCCTCCTGAGTCCACATGACACAAGACCTTGGGTTCCCTCGATAGCGGTCGGCCGGCCAGAACGATACCAGTCGCTCTAGTAGATATGAAGTAAACGAGCAGATGAAAATTATAGCTATACCATTGTTAAAGTCTTCAAGTCCGAGCATGCCGTCACGTCCGAGTCGTGGGGGGGCGTCAGAGCAACACTGAAGTGGATGCACTCGGGAGGCACCGTTCTGGCGCCACTGATCTTTCTCGCTCTCAGGATATTGACATGTGAGGTGCTGGTATTCCTATCCCGAGTCCACACTAATATCCACATCGCACCTGTCCACATGCTGCACGTGTAGGCGCATGATACTCGCGAGGCTGGGACGACTGTTTTCTGACTCTCCAACAAACTCCGACTCCGTGATGTGACTCGCCTTTAGGACAAAAGTGGACCGTTGTCGTGCTTTGAATCTCGGAGATTAGTTTCACCCACCAATGGCATTGCTTGCTTCATCAAGAATATGGTTGGGTGCTTGCCGTTAAGATCCGCATACTGTACGAGGTTTCAGTAGATCAGGTAGGATGGTGGAGGCTCGGTATATAGTATACGTACCTCTCTTGCATTTTCGTACTAGTAGATATGCTTACATAATCCGTCCTCACAGCGCTATCCTCACGTATTTCTCAGACAAACCAGATCATTATGTTATTGTTCTCACTGCGTGGTCCCGACCCCGAATTTTAACAGCTGATACTCCATACGGGATGCAACCTCTGCTGACCACCTCCAAACCACCTAGTTATCGCGATGAACCTGCAACAGGCCTCTGCAGGTAAGTAGCAACGACGAGGGGGGTCACTGTTAGGATTTTATTCCTTTCCTGGGATATCCGATCCTAACAGTCACACTCGTGATCGACGAGACCGAAACACCGAGGAAAAGAAATCCAGCTTGAGGAAGCCTCTTGGAGGTTCTCAAGGTGCGTGGAATCAACAGTACTGTACTAGTGCGGGAGATCCGAGCCTTGAGCACCGGTGAATACTCGAAAGGCCGGGCTTCGCGACGATTTCCGCTAATAGCCATTGTCATGCATACTCTTGGTGCATCAGAAGGAACATAGTCATGTGGTCCCCGTCGTTCACATAGACAGTGACAAACCATCAGTGATGCCCATGGGATGTGTGCATTGTCAAGAAACTCTCCCAACACGGCATCACTGGAATAGGCACAACGATGGGTTATGGCCCTGGGCGACTACACAAGACAGATCGTTGAGATCTTCCGACTGCTTTCGCTGGGATTCCGAGGTTGCCACGTAGCCGCCTTGCAAGCCTTTCTTGGAGGATGGCGGCGGGAGCCGCTCAGTGATCTACCACCTGTGGGCGGGATGTCTCGACAATAACACAAGGCACGGCTAGGCGAACCAAGTCCTGGGTGCCCACAGGAGCAGCTTCTTTGATCTCCCGTGTCGTGACATGGCGTGCATCATGATATAGGAGGATATAGGCTGGGCATCAAATGGCAGACATCATGCGCTGGCTGTTTTGCTATTACCTTTTGAACTTACCTCACAGTTTTAAGATAATTTAACAACGTGATTTGGGAGAGAACGAGATTAGCATCAACTTGAAGGTTCCGTGTGTCGCCCCAGGTTTCCGAGTTTGTCAACGAAGTTCCGGAATTTATATACATACGGTGAATCCGTAGAAATATCGGTCTCAAGATGCAGACAGACTGGGAGGGGATTACAAGCTTTACATGATGGCCAATCTTAGGTTTGAACACGGCGCACGTCTACGCTCGTGTCAACTTCAAGACAAGGACGAGGCATACTTATACGACATAGGCTTGACGCAGGTGTACACGATTAAAAGTTGGTAGATAGCTGGAACGACGATGGAACCATGATAAAACGACGAAGAGTGAAGTGAGTGGGAGGGAGTCCAATCAGGAGAATTTCCACCTGAATGATACGGTTCATCAGATGGACTAAGACAGATTGCAGGAGGAAAAACTAACCTGTTTCCACAGTTGACACAGCTGTACACAAGGTTAGTCAGGGAGCCTATGAACACCAGCATGATTATGTACATACGTTACGAACGTGGTCATTGGCTCATCAGCACTCCGAGTTTGGGCCTGGCGATAACGGCACTTGCGCTGGAGGCGCGTTAGTACCTTGACGTGTCACCGTGAGGGGCGCCGCTCACCTTCTTGCACCTGCCACATTGGAAGCCTTCGGTTTCAGCTTCCTGTTCCCCGACGCCCAGGGATTTGAAGAGGTTCTCTTCTTTGATTTTGCGGTCAGCAGCACGTCTTTCCTCGGACATCATTTCCTGGTGAACTTGGTCAATCAAGAGGACTTGAGATGTCAAGGGCGAAATACCTCGCTTGTCATCGTGCTGAACCGTTCAGGGGATAGCTCGCCACTGACTATACTTTCACGAAGACTGGGGTTCGACTTGTCCTTTAGGTTGACGAATAGGGACCGAATTTTGCCCTTATATTCTCCTGTGATATCGTTGGATTGTAAAAATACCGCTTTTTCCACGGCAACTGCACGACTAATGATCTGATCGCTGGCTGGGGAACAGGAAGAGTCAGGTCGGAACCGGAGTATGCGGAAGCGCCAAAGGCAACTCACGAGCACCAGAGTCACACGCGAGGCCATCATAGATGAGTTCGGCGCACCGGGCCCTCGTGGTATCCCCAGCCACAGAGATCTTGACGCCGTCCCCCTTCGCAGTACGGATGTCTGCCTTGCCATTGGTGGCGGGAGGAGTGGCTGCAGGAGTCACAGACGTTGATGGCTTGCGAGCTGTGATGCACCGTGAGGGTCAGAAACAAGCAGTGCGGCAGAGGACCCACCTGGCGGTTTCCCATTGGTAGGCTTGCTACTAGACCCACCCTTGGCCTTGTCGACCTCGTTCTTCCATTTCTTGACAATCTCCTTCGCCAAGTCGGATACCTCCTTTGCTTCATGGGACCGCAGCTTGCCAACGGCTAGACCTGCTTTGCTTTCCTACCATTTGGGTGAGACTAGTTCGACGCCGCACAATCGACACCCTCCTGCGCAGAACTTGAAATACCTACCCTTAGGAGAGCTTCGTTGACCTGGAAATCTTTCTTGAGAATCTTCAGGATGGCCACTCGATCCTGTGAAGCATAGCCATGAATCAGTACACACAAAATGAAAGCATCTACCTAGGAGTAATTGTAACATACCTCATTTGTTGTCGCGTTTTGAAGCTGCTTCACATGCTTTTTGAGCTCAACTGCAGACATGACTGCTCACTTGGCTGTATCTACTCTGCTACCACTACGAAATTGACTGTAATCAGCTTTTCTCTGTCCTGCAAGTCCGTATGTAACGAGCAGCTATGCAGTCGACAACTAACACGCCTTTCAAGAAGGAAAGGAAACGCCTTGCGGCTGGTGGACAAAGCCGCGTTGCCTGTCTTGTCGAAATACAAATAACGACAAAGCACGTCCCATTTCCAAAACGGTCAGTCTGTGACATCGTCGACTGAAAGCCACTGAACGTCGTGCCCAGCGAGCTCAAGCCATCACAGGAGCCGCGGTAGTATCTTCGTTCTCTGTTTACATCTACTGGACCGCCCGCGAAGACTTCAAGACCTCTGACACCATGGCGTCGGTACTACCTCCCTTGGACCCATTGTTGAAACGAAGTGCGAAACGGACGCGTGACATCTTTGCTTCGTGTCCGGATGATGGCATGAAGGATGAAGAAAAGAGGTACGGTACTTCACAATAGCTTGCCCGAGAGTCTAACCGCAGGTTTCATAGTACTCGGTTACGGTTGTCAGTAAAAATCGCCGACGAGTTCAAGCACTATAAGGAGCTCCCTTCCGCGCTGCTGGCTCAGCAAGGTCCTGTCGGCCCAGCTCGACCGAAAGCAGAGCAAAAAATGATCACCGCTGGTCGTGCGTCACTACCTGCTTTTCTTCCGTGCCAGTGGCATGCTTACCCTATCTAGCATCGAGCGACAATACCTCAAGAATCATTGCCACAATCGACAACGCGCCCAAGGAACAACCTTCGACTTTTGCCACCTCAGCTAAACTCTCAGAAGCGCTGACGCTCCACAAGACGACGCGGACAATCAAGCCAACGTACCATCCACCGTGGAAGTTGGTGCGCGTCATATCCGGTCATTTGGGATGGGTTCGCAGCGTTGCTGTAGAGCCGGGGAACAAATGGTTTGCTACTGGCGCTGGGGATCGTGTCATAAAGATTTGGGACCTGGCGTCTGGGGAACTGAAGCTATCGTTGACGGGTCACATATCCACCGTCCGTGGCTTAGCGGTGTCGCCAAGACACCCTTACTTGTTCTCATGCGGTGAGGATAAGGTGCGCCGACTCAACAATAATTTCCGCGATCCATATCTAACACGTGGTAGATGGTGAAATGCTGGGACCTCGAAGCAAATAAAGTAATTCGACATTACCATGGCCATCTGTCTGGGGTGTACTCCCTTAGCTTGCACCCGACGCTCGATGTCCTCGTAACCTCCGGGCGAGATGCTTCAGCTCGTGTTTGGGACATGCGCACGAAAGCACAAATACATGTTCTCTCGGGCCACTCCGCCACCGTTGCAGACGTAAAATGTCAAGAGTCAGACCCACAGGTTATCACTGGCAGCATGGATTCTACCGTCCGGCAAGTTTATTCGCTACATTTCCCCACGGTGATCGTCTAACCCACTTCGTCCTCAGCCTGTGGGATCTCGCTGCCGGCAAAACGATGGTAACCCTGACGCATCATAAAAAATCCGTCAGGGCCCTCGCCATCCATCCCACAGAATATTCCTTCGCCTCGGGTTCAGCCGGAGGGAACAACATAAAAAAATGGAAGTGTCCCGAAGGCGCATTTGTATTCAATTTCCCCGGTCATAATGCGATTATCAACACGTTGTCTGTCAATGCCGAGGGCGTCTTTTTCTCTGGGGGTAAGTGAACAGCCAGGTTTGAAAGATTGGTGACCTGATTCACCGATCGTCGCAGGTGACAACGGGACACTTACCTTTTGGGACTACAACACGGGGACCCCATTCCAAAATATGGAGGACGTGCCCCAGCCGGGTTCCCTCGAGGCAGAAGCAGGCGTTTTCTGTTCGACGTTCGATATGACGGGTACACGACTTATCACTGGTGGAGCCGATAAAACTATCAAGGTTAGTCCGTTCTTCGATATGGTGAGAAATATATCTTATTCGGATTATCAGGTGTATGCAGAACAATCCCAGTAGTGGTAGTCCCTCGAGGCTCGAGTGTTATCTGTTATCTTTCATGTACGCTATCTTTGTTTTACTACGCCATCGTTGTCGGATGCTCCTGCTGGAGAACTCTCAGTCCGCGGCACCCGAGCACAACTCGGTCATTGAGTCTGTCGCACCTTGTTGTACCTCTACGAATCCAGCTTCCGTGCTGGTTCAACATCGCTGGCATGCCCAGGTTGGGTAACGTACTTTTGATGAGAAATCGCAATTCCCCACAGTCGCTATAGTAAGCACATATCCCGCTACTACTACAAGCACCGTGCACTCTTGGGTAACGTTGTTTGCCGAGTCCGTACAAAGCGTCCGATCAACCGTCAGTGATACTACACATATCGTACAACACGCACACAGAGAAAAAAAGTACCACGTCAGCAAGGGAAAAAAAAAAGAAGGATTTGCGCATGATGTGTAAAGGTATCAAGAAGAGTTAAGCCTGCAAAGTCCCATCTTGCTCAATAGATTGGAATGAGAACCGTGGGGAGAAGGGGGGGAAAGGAATTTAATTGTATCGAGATTGAAATTTTGGCTCCACACGACTCGTCTGCAGGCGGAAAGTTTTTCAAAGGTATCAACCCGCCCACCCTTGCAAGGAACTCGACGAGGTACTTCCGACAAAGCGGTTAAGCTGCCCATTACCTCCAGTTGCCATCGGAGGATCTTGTAGTACTCCATGCTCCGGTCGTTGCGAGAGTGAGGCATCTGTAGGGTGGCATCGAAGAACACCGGTGCGTCACTCAGGTTAGTCAAAGAACAGCTTGGGTACCAACAAAAGGTCCGACGCACAGGTTCCATTCGTTGGCATATGATGATCCATTGACGTAAAAGCGGAAAATTGTGAAGTGTTTGAAGACGACTGAAGAGCTGCCTTAAGTTTTGCCGCTGTCGCAGCTTCAAGCTCCGGTGAAATGATAAAGGGAACGTCTCCCGCATCCTTCACCTTTTGCGATACTTTGAACCCGTTTCGTGTATCATGGGGCATGCTGTCCAGCCTATACTTGTTGGACATGGCACTCAGATTCTGAAGAGTGGCGCCATGCTGCAGTTCTAGTGAGTGACGCCGTAAAGTCGATTGTAGGCCTCCCGAGGTCATACCCGGGGAGGAATTAATAGTCTTTGCGACAGGTGTCCACGCTGGCCCCTGTGAAGGGACCGGCAAGACAGCGGATAGTGGCATTGTAAGAGGGGAGGAGACTGGGAAATATCCGCCGGAAGCGTCGCACATGGGGGTCATGGCCGCCGAGAAGCTGCCCTCAGAAATCGTATTGGGCGAGAGCGTCGTCGATGTCGTTGGAGAGGTCGCAGGGAAATTCGCATGCTCTGGATAACTCGACATAGTCGGGGAAGTCCCATGGTGGGAAGATAGAGATGTGGTTGGAGACGACGGTACAGAACCGATTTCTGGTGATGAAATTCTTGAACGGTTCCAGGGGCTCCGTCGCACAGGAGATGTGGAATTTGACACACCTCCGGTGTGGGAAACCCTATCCACACGTCGGCTGCGATCAGCTTTGCTCTTACCCACCCCCTGACCGATTTCTGGGGTGGAAAACGATTGTCCGCCTGCCGGGATCGACAATGGCGTTGGGGCCTGCCGATATTTTTGGCGGACAGGTTCTTCGCGGACGAACGGCTGCCTAGGCGGCTGCGTACCGTATAGCTTCTTCCGACTCAAACCATGCACCTTCTGCAAGGAGGTAACCAAACTGGGCGTCGAGCCCGTTGCTGGAGGATCCGGTGGACTACGCTGGGGATCTTGCGGAAACGTCTGGTGCCTGTGTACGGGCGGCCGAACTGCCGCAGGAGGATGCTGCGCAAGGTCAGCGCCGCAAAGAGGCAGCCAGCAAATCTCACCTTCTCCGCCACTGGAATGGCGAATGGCTCTGGGCCAGCGAGAACGTTAACTGGGGAAAATGGCGTTCCCGGAAGTTCCGCGCACGAATCAGCACGACTCCCAGAGAGGTGGAATGTGTAATCTGTGCTAGTGTGGAACCATGGCAAGACCCGTCTGTGGCCCTGGAGATCCAGCTTCTAGGGGGTAAGTATGCAACTCCCGATAGGGTTGGAGCGCCTTACATTCGTCGAAAAGAGTTCGATCATGGGCTTCATATTTTGTGAAGCACGGAGAACCATGTGGCAATGAATACCGTGCTAAAATCACGAAATAAAACAGTCAACGTGGCGCATCGTCTGGACATCGAATACCACGCTACCTGTGCCATTTTTTGGCCAAGTAGCCGCCATTCCGATTGCGCGATCTGAGTCGGCATCGTCGTAGGGACACCCCATGTATCTTCCACGGGCGGGGACGCAGCCACGATGATAAGATGTAGATTAACTGGTTCGCCATAGAAAGGCGCGGTTGCCTCCATCATAAGCTTAGTACAAGCTTCAACCTCGAGATGTGCAAGGACGATGATTGAGGGCTGACCTCTATTGCCCGGTTGATTACACGCGAGCTGATTCTGTTATCTGGACTAAAGTTAAACCTCAGTTCCGGAAGTTGGTTGTACTGTCTAGGTGGGGGAGAGTGGAGAGTCGTAGAGTCGTCGCCAGTTGGCGAAGTCGTCAGCCATAAAACAGGTATCTGGAGAATAAATGAGGCAGGAAAAAAGCAAGGAGGAAACGGAAACGGACTGGTACAACGGGATTTGACATCCTCATGGTACCGAGGAGTGTGGGTAAGTAGTGCCCTCGAAGATCCTCCCAAGCGGAGACCATCTCTTGTGAGTTTTCAATGAGAATCAAGGTTATTACCGCTTTGACGGCAGGACCAGAGTTGAAGATAGCAGGCGTGCCACTGGATGACATGATCTACGATATCGCGATTGGCACGGTGATGACAGACAAAATCGCAGGAGGAAATAAAGTGGCGGGCGGAACTAAACTCTACTCAGCGCTCAAGCGGAAATGAAAGAGGGAAATACAGGTGTTGGAGAGATGGGGATGAACACTGAAGGGGGAGCTAGTGGGCAGTTGTGGATGTTTATGGGACCCAATACTGGCGGACTTTCTATTTGGGTAGACAAAATCTTAGCAGAATGTCCGTCAATAATTCGTGTGGATAAATTTCACCTGTTGAATCTATCAATTGATGGCAAGATCTCCGGTGCTTGATGCGAAAGAGTCAAAAGGTTAAAGGCTCAGGGTTGGAAGGTCATGGTAGGGAGGAGATGACCGTGTAGCGTTCTACCGCCCTTCTGAGCCGCTTCCAGTTTATTTCACTGGCCGAACCTTGATTCTGCTCAACAAATTGGAGTAGTCATGAGGCCAGGAAGTTTCGATGAGATGCGAATAAGAAACTACTTACCGCGACCAGTTCTAGTGGTAGGACACAGCAACCGCTTCCGCTGGGATGATCGTACTTGGTTACGAGTCTTACGATTACTTTTTGTTTTTCTGAGCAAGGGTTCAAGCTCACGTGGCAAATCGGAGCCAAAAAGTGATATCTGCGTCTGTGAGCTGATCTCGACCTTGTACCACAACCGCCTTATAACTGTACCTTGCTACTTAGATTTAGTCTTCCGACAGTAGCCAAAGGTCCTCTCGCCGCGCTTCTGTCCTCTAAACAAACCAGCCTGACGAGCGCAGTACGACCGAGATGGCACGGGTAGACACAACATGTAGCTGCATCGTCAGAAAGGGACTCACGCTCAGCATATATTCTGCGAGCTCAACGCTAAATCTCGCAGCGATTTGCGAGCGCATGATCGGATTTGAAGATGGCTGGGATGTCTAAGGTAGGTCCAATATTCACGTCTCAGATCACCTCGTACTAACAACATTAGGCTCGCGGAAAGCGCCGACATCTACTAGTAGCCAGCAGTATAGTTCCGTCGCTGCCGTAGGCCCCAACAGGCTCAGAAACCCTTTCCAGAACTCCTAAACACCCGCCCGCGGAAGGCCTGCTGGCCGTCGCCAGGCACGAACATGCCAGCAATTGGTTCTGAAGCTGGTACGGCACTCCCTCCGTCAAAGCCATCGTCGGGGTTCTGTCCCGTCGGTCCTGCATTCTCCGATCACGCCGACCCTGATGAGTTCTGGCAATGACGGTCGGTGGGAAATTCAGGCTTGTTTCAACAAGTGAACCCCGCTTGCGCTTGATCTTTCCCGATCGGATTCGCCTTTAGAACTTATCCTGCAGCATTTGAACACGGCTTGATTGGTCACACTAGGCTTCTTCTAGCAAACGTGTTTTCCTGTGTCATGTTGCTAATCAACTCAACTCTTCGTCTTCGCTTTGTCAAGTGTCATACAAGTCTTCACAAGGCCCGGCGCATCATGTCTGGTCTGGCGGCATTGAACGGGCCGTGAGCGCAGGTTGGTCTTCTTTGGTGCTAATTATAGTAGAGGAATAAACTCGGTGCCCCCATGCATGGGACCTGGCCCCATGGTCACAGAACCCCGGTGACCATCACGATGGCGGGCCTGAGTGCTACCTGGCATCCGTAATATAAAAGCGACACATTTCTTCATGAATTCCAGTAGGTTCTCGCGTTGCGTACTTCGCTCACTCTTATTGCGAAATGCTTTTCTCTGCTCTCCTTGTACTTCTGCCGGCCGCGATTGCGGCTTCGCCTTCGTCTTTACCCCAAGTCAAGGTCGAAAAAAACACTTGCACTGTTATTCCCCTGGGTGGTGGTCAAGACGATGGACCGAACATTCTGCATGCTTTTGAGACTTGCGGGTCTGGAGGCAGAATTGTTCTTGATCAATATTACGTTGTGAATACGGTCCTCGTCACGTCAGGACTCAAGAATGTCGGTATTGAGCTCAGCGGGGTCGGTGAGTGCACTCAACCCTCTTAAGTGCGCCCCAAATACTTGCTTAACGTATTCTTAGTGCAATACACACCCAATGTCGCGTATTGGTCGCCTAACTCATTGTTCTTGGAGTATCAGAATGCGTATGTGCTCGCCTTGGACTACCCTTACAAAATTACAAACAATGCAATCTAGGACGACCTATTGGTTCCTTTCAGGCGACTACATCCACCTCTACGGCGGGGGTACGCTCGATGCCAATGGTCAAGTTTGGTGGGACTATCCAAACAAGGTACTCCCTTCACCCTCGCTTTGATAAGGTAGGCCTCATCTGAACTAACACGCCAGACTGTGGGAACTGCTGGGGGTTCTTCGAGGGCGTTTGCGCGACCAGTACCTCTAACCGTGGGCAACGCGTCGAACGTTCTGATCGAAGACCTCACTCAAATCGGGTCGCCATACTGGGCATGTCCAGTTCCCCAACATGGTTTACCGAATTGAATTCTCACAAGCATTGCAGAACAACTTCGTATATCAATCGACCAATGTGACATACCGCAGAATGAACATCTCGTCAACGTCATACTCCTCCAACCCTACAGCAAACTCGGGTACGTGTTCCCTGTTAAAATCACATGTTCGTGCACCATGCTTATAGGCTTGCAGATGGTTGGGACATCTACCGGTCTTCGTATATCACCATCGAGGATTCGACGATCAATAACGATGATGATTGCGTCTCTTTCAAACCGAATACGACGAACGCGGTGGTTAGAAACCTTTACTGCAATGGTTCACATGGTATCTCCGTTGGTAGTCTCGGCCAGGTGAGTGTTCAGATGAGTCGAGGAAGTCTTGACATGACATGAGAGTTTGTTGTCAGTATGCAGGGGAGACCGACATTGTTGCCAATATCTACGCGAATAACATCTCGATGAACAACGCACAGAACGGCGCACGCATCAAAGTCTTTGGGGGGTCACCTGACCCCAACTCTACAGCTGGTGGAGGCACTGGATACGTGCAGGTGAATTATCCAAGCTTCGTTTTGCGGTTGAGGGACCCCCACGTTAACGGCTTTGATTCCAGAACATCACCTTTGAGAACTTCTATGTTAACAACGTTGACTACCCGATCTACCTAAACCAAGTTTGTCGATTTAGACAGTCTCAGTCACACCACTCTGCTGACAGATATTCGTGCAGTGCTACAGTACACCCGCTAATGTCTGCGCAGAGTATCCTAGCAAACTTGTCATCTCTGACGTCCATTGTATGTACCCCGTCATCGCATCGGCTGAACTTATTCATCTCCTACCTTTGACAGATATCAACGTCCACGGAACGTCTTCTGGGAAAGAGGGCGATCTGGTCGCCGAGCTCGAATGCTCTTCGGAGTGCTACGACATCACGGCAACAGGCACGAACCTTACTAGTCCTAAGGGCCCTGCAGTGTACTACTGTCAAAACATCGCCAACGAGACTCTGCTCGATTTCCCGTGCACCTCTCCTCCTTCTTAGACTGTGTCCCTTCGATATTGGGAGGGACTACCTCCATTACCCAACTTTACTCGTAATCGTACTGTGGAGGTCGAAACGGCTACACACACCTCCAAAAACGTTGGACCTTTGCTATGAGGTAGATTCTACGCCATCCATAACAAGACAGTTTCAAAGGAGCAAATCAATAGCTTGATCGCAATCAAATTGGACCCTCTTCGTCCTCTTTCGCGGGGGTTCATTTTCCTTTTTATCCGTGGTTCTTATGATTCTCAGCGAATGTCTCAACTTGAATCGATGATCATCCGTGTGTACGGTCGATCATGCAGCGCGGGGTCGTATCGGGTGGGGGGAGTTACGTCATTTGGTGTCCCTTCGCACTTCGATCGAGCAGCGCGTTGCCCTCATGCGGACCGGACTAGGGCACGTTACGAATGTTTGCACGAGGGAGGGTAGGGTCAATCCTTGGTCTCGTTCCTACGGGGGTAGGCGCTGAGCGCTATGTTGAACCTTCCTAAATCACAAACGAACCTAACGAGTCCTACAGAAGCGCGACTCATGTTTCTGACACCAGTTTGATTTCAAGGGTACCGCGTCAACCTCGTCCACGTGACGGGTGGCGTTAATGGTCGTTCATTGTCTCGGAGCTCAAAGTAACAATACGAGGTTATTAACAAAGGAAAAACAAAAACAAATCCTCGATATCTACACTAACAATACGTGGTAAGTTCACAAGCATTATCAATCGTTTGTGTTCGGCCAGTCGTCCGCGTCAAGCCAGCAAGACAACAAATCAAGGTGGCCTAGGACCAAGCACTCATCATACGCTCCGACGCCCCCAACGTCCTCGTCCTGCTCGGCGCCGAGTAGTACGGCTGCAGCATCTGCAACAGAGGATGTCGGCGATGACATCGAATATGGTCACGATGACCTGAACAAAGACAGGTGAGACTCCGATAGACGGGTGTCACTGAATCGGGCTGCACGTACCATGGTGACTCCGCCAACGATTGCCATGATTGCCCTAGCAATGGCTGATATAACGCCGTTTATGGCAGAGCCGATCGCAGAAAATATGGATCCCTTGAATTGGTGAGGTGGTTGGGTCAGGACGATGTCCTCGACATCTTAAAGACATTACGCACCATGATGGATGATGAAGTGATTCCAGAGATTGGTATGATATATCAATGATACTTGAAAGCTTCAAGCTTGTTCTGTATGAAGACTAGTACTGTGAACTGGAGTGGGACCACTATGAGCGGGGTTTTATACCCTCTGTCGATAGGTGATGACGTAGGGACGGAATGGCCATCGTCAGTGGCGCCTCCAAGCCCCAGCTATTCCGGAAATCGCTCCCGTGCCCTAGTCCGTTGCAAATTGGAGACGATGGAGACGGCTGGAGCTCGAGGTAGGCACGGCAGTCGAGCTATACTTGGGTCCTAGCGGAGTACGAAACCTAACCTACCGGATTCCCGCGGTCCGCCACCCGCTCTTGCTCACCACACCACGAAAACACATCAAGAAGGCGATCGTCAGTGTCCCCAGCTTATCAATTCATATTCTGACATCTTCTTATGGTACATTTAAACCCGTCATCGTTCCAAAACGCACTCGATGTAACGGAAGCTGGAGCCATTGCCGAAATATTTGCAGGTGCCCTCGCGCGGCAGCGTGCTCTCGAATGCGACTTTTACCCAACGGGCGACACCCCTCCATGCCTCACGGAGATACACAAGAGCTCCTGAAGGTCCGTTCTATTATCTGATGCGGCTGAAGGGATCCAGATGCGTTTCTACACCCTCCTTGACTTTTATTTCCTTGCTCTCATTCAACACAGACGAAATGTCACCAGGTTGATATTCCAACTGCCTCACCTGTGGTTCGGACCGCATTTCATCTACAATTCCGATCATATAACGACAAAGAAACAGGTATTGTACGGCCAGTTTTTTGGCCGTCTCTTCCTCGATTTAATTGTTCGGCCACGCGTAGAGTGCCGTAAGCACAGACCTCATTGTAGATAATATAATGCCCTACGATTGATGTCCGACTTCGAGTACTATCAACAGAGGATCCGGAAGAGTTCATCAAAGAGTCTCAGAGGTTCATCGTCATCATCGATTCGTCGATCATCCCAGTATGCCAGTGGCCACAAAGGTCTATCTGATTATCGTGATGCGATCAGCATACCCAGGCGCTCATGCACATGGGGAGGGTGTCGCATTGACATAGACGCTGGCCTACCCAGCGCTGACCGTGATCATTGACTAGATCACTGCCACCGGTCCGAGTCCCATCCTCGACCGACGAGCTCCGAGGAACAAATACATAGTAAATCGAACCCTCTCATCGTCGCACTACTAGACTTGATACCTACGCAGTGTTGACGCACCACTGCGTGTTAGGCCACCATGTCAGAGACAGCAGCTCAAGACGACATCAACTTCTGTTTCCCAGCTCCGGAGCTAGAGAACGAGAGAGTGAAGCTTACACCATTTATCGTAAGTCCCCAAGCTCAACTCGATCCGGGACGAACGTACGTCCCACGCCGACGGTGCATCTGTTTCTCACCACACCGCACAAGCCATCCCAGCACGCCGATCTCTTCTTCCAAGGCTCATCCCCGCACCCTGAGCTCTACCAATATCTCCCCTTCGGACCCTTCACCTCCGCACCCTCCTTCACACAAGAGCTCATCCAAGGCCGCATCGCCCCGAGCCAATACATGTTCCTCTATGCCATCATCGACAAGACGCGCACGTCAGCCCCAGGCGCACCCCCCTCCCCCGCAGACTTCGCAGGTACGATCGGATACCTAAACGCGTCGCCTGTAAACTTGAGCCTCGAGATCGGGTTCATCATCGTCCTCCCGCCGTTCCAGCGTACGCACGTCACGACGAACGCGGTTGGACTGCTCCTTCGATATGCATTGGATCTACCTACGGCTTCGCCTCCTGGATTGGGCTTGAGGCGTGTGCAGTGGCAGGCTAACGAAGCGAATGATGCTTCGATTAGAGTTGCGGAGAGGATGGGGATGAAGAGAGAGGGTATGTTAAGGTGGGATAGGGTCCTTCCGGATGGGAAGGGAAAAGTTTGGAACGGAAAAAAGATCAGAGAGGGCGATCCAAAACCTGGGACGCTTGGAAGGCATACGGTGATGTTGGCCATCTGCTGGGATGATTGGGAGGATGGGGAAAGGGAAAAAGTAGCACGGCTCATAGATAAGCGAGATCGATCATAATTCATTGTCCACTCACGTCAATTTCCTGAGAGCTATTAGCTCCACCTAAGTCAGCATCAGAGTTGTGCGTCAAGATCTTCACCCAGAGACAATTTAATCAATATCATTCACAACCGACAGTATCAAAATTTAGGATATCGTGTGGCTCCAGTTAGGATCGTGATCGTGATTCTATGACTCCCAGACATGACTGATGCGGGTATGGGTCACCATTGGCGCTAATCTCACGACACTCAGAGTCTCAAAACTTCCAACAACACGCCTATTTCGTCTTCTCGTTCCATCTATCGATTGGTCAGTGCCCAGACAATCCATGTTGCAAAAAGCATGGTGGACTCACAGATCCAAAAAAAATTTCCAAAGCACTGAAAACATCAGTCCCTGAAGACCATTAGTCAGGATCCGCGTCTTCAGGCCACGTCCAAATAAGCCCTTGACACCATCCGCAGCGATGATTGCACGTGCGGCGTCCATGTACCCGATACGCGTTGCGTTCACTTGACGGTACGTCTTGAGCACACGCAGCGAGTTGGAAATACTATCAGAGGCTATCGATGCCACGAATCCGATGAACGCGGAGCGAAGGAGCTTCTCGCCAAGTGTCGTAGGGAGTGGAAGATTCGCATCGAGGTAGTTGTATGTTCCAAACCACTAACAGCACGTCGTCAAAAATCGATGGCAGCAGACAGAGAGGGTACTTACCGGATAATGACCCACGAAGGTAGCCGCTGCCGTTGCCAGAGCACCATACCAAAGGGTGCCGATGCCATACTTCTTAACCTAGACTGGGGTCAGAGGATATAAGCATCCTTCGCGCTCTCATCGACCTACCCTGGCTTTGAGCAGTGTTATGCCTTCCTTGCCCTGCGTTTGCATGGTTGTCTTGACGGTGTCGACAGGTGTTAGAATCATCCTGAAGCACGCCGCAGCGACACTCGCAAAGAGGGTCTTGACGAGCGTCGGGAGGTTCTTCATGTAG
Organism: Paxillus ammoniavirescens; assembly: GCA_014904835.1. NCBI lineage: Eukaryota > Fungi > Basidiomycota > Agaricomycetes > Boletales > Paxillaceae > Paxillus > Paxillus ammoniavirescens. The sequence continues at coordinate 16,025 of MU121126.1, forward strand.
ACGTTGCTCTGCAGGAGGGCAAGGATACCGACGTTGGCTGCTGTATCACCGAAACGCGAGACGGGCCCTTGAATGAGTGCAGCAGAGAGACCTTGGTAGTACCGGGTCCAGCCACCGTCGGCGTACAGCGTCTTGGCCGCTTGAGTGGTAGTTGTCCCGTAGCGATATTGGTAGTTCATCACTGTCCGAAGGGGCTATGGGACCATTGATCACAGTTCATGTTCGTTCTCATTGCATACTTACCATGAGGGTTAGGACCTGGAGGACCATGGCTAGTCGTGGAAATATCAGCTACGGCTTGTCTTGAACTCCGAGCATTTGAGTTCTTACCTGCGGCACCGCTGAGGCCACCACCGAGAGCGCTCATGAGAGCCTTCCCGAGGTCAAACTACCACATACGCGTCCCCATGAGTAACGCATGGATAAGACGATCTCAGCGAGAACCACACCTCAACATCGTCCGCATCGATGAATCCTTTGATGAAAATGACCAATACAGCCAAGGCTAGTAACACGATGACACCCTGGAACGCTATCAGCGACCAATTTCTTTTCTTTGGAGTGTCGTTGACTGCGGGTATGAGATTCTCTTCGTCATTGCTGTTGCTGCCTGCAGAGTCTTGTACAGGTTCATCGTGATAACTGGGTGGCTTGGAGATGGTCAACAAAGGCTGCGCCTCGGGGTTGTTGATGCCAGTCGACATGGGGTATCAGTGAGAAAGTGCAGGACCTCCACCATAACGCCTTGACCGAATTTGCTGACGAATAGGCCAGCTCGAACCTGAGAGAACGCATGCCATAAGGCAACCTTTACCACAACACCATTGGCGGGTAAAGATAGTTTCCAATGTGACCATGAGCCTTTCGGAAGAGGTCCTTCAACTTGTTAATAGGTACTTTCATGCTCATGCATAAAAGTCACTGAGTACATTGCACACTGCCAAAATGCACAGCCAACAATTGTCCCTACTAGGCGATCCCACGGCCTCAACGCTGTCAGAGATCGGCACAGGTTTTACCTTGACAACTATCCTCGTGGCAGACTCTTCAAGTCCTCGAATCCCTCATGGCCATGATGCGCCGGGCCAACGTTCAGAAGGAATCGACAATCTACGTCTGCGCAGTGCGCATCGCCCCCGACTGTCTTACGTCGGAGTGCAAGGCGACTCCAACGAATGCCACTGATACAGTCGACGACGTGTGCAAATGAGGGTGACATATCTCGGTGTCTGACATGTGACTCCTTGGCATTAAAAAATGATGGGATAAATTACTGGACCCGCTCAGAACAAGCAGGATCATGGTTTACTTCACATTCACTTTGATTACATGTGGTCGGATTCTTCAGTATCGTCCTAGCCAGTGACCACTGTCGAGGACACCTGGCCCATCTAAAGGCGCGTTGTATCAGGAGTTGGAGGTGATGATTTGAACTAAACGTCGATCATTGATCACTATTGGTCAGGGTCGCTCTGCCCATCGCTTGACACAGCCGCGTCACGGTTCAACTGAGATGTCATGGCACCTTGATCGGCAAAAATTGAGGACCATTATTTAAGGGCAGTCTGTTCTCTGTTCTCTCCATCTATTTTCCCTCTCGACCCCTCAGCGTACCCTCTGCTTCCCCATAATGGTCCAAATCACTCCCCTTCTTTACGCTCTTTCTGCGGCTAGCCAAGGTACGGGCAAGTTTTATCAATCTTTCCTGTTCGTGTCTTGACGCGCTACTCCTGGTCTTCAGTTACTCCCCGGGATACCTCTCCTAATGAGCTTGTCGTTCGTCAGACCTTCGACCCCAGCTCCCTTCCCGCTGCGTGCCAGTCCCCTTGCGAGGTCATCAACACCATGACAGTAAGACCAATCATTTGCTCTCGCTTCACCCCATTTACCTAACGTCATTCTTGCCCATCAATGTAGAACTGCGGCAGTAGCATTACCTGTATGTGTGCCACAACCGTTGGCAGCGAGCTCCAGCAATGCATGAGCTGCCTCTCCACCTCTGTGCCCAGCGTCGAGCCCGATGCTCAGTCAGCCCTCGACAGCTGGAACGAAGCCTGCGGTGGTACCTTGTCTGTACGTAGCTCTTCCTTCCTCTCCGGGGTATAAGTAACTAATGTTACCTTGCTTTGGAATCGCAGCTCACTGGTGGATCCAGCTCTGGCGGATCAACTACTACTGGTGGAGGCTCATCTGGCAGCTCATCTGGCGGATCAAGTGGCGGATCAAGTGGCGGAACTGGTGTCACCACCAGCAGCACATCGACCCCAACGACAGGCAGCACTTCTGGGGGTAGCACTTCCTCTACGAACCCACTGGGTGGTGGAACAAAAAGTGGTGCCATGGGCCTCAAAGCAGCTGGCGTTACCGTTGGTATCGCAGCTGCCTTTGTTGGCGCGTTCATGGTCCTTTAAGGTTGAGCTTGTCGCGAAACGACGACCGGATATTAAATCACTGGTCGTTTGGGATATACCATTTATCAAAATCTCTCTCCAGCCTGCATCCTACTATGTCCGCTCTTTGACTCTTTCGCTTGTTATGTACTTTACTTTCGCTCGTGCAGACTGCTTCAAATAGTATTGCCATGGGCATTCCACTCGTTTATTACTAGGATGTATGCAAGATGTGTGTTGGCAAAATATTTTGAAGATATCCAAAAATTTTGAGCTTGTCGATGTAACATCATCACTCCATAGTTACACCGACAACGATCCCCTGACGAGATGATGTGTACCCCGAAGCGCCCAGGTCCAGTGATGGAATTGAAGGGCATGGGCAAACATCCATAGCCAGTTATTTGGATGGTGCCTTTCGACGACGGTGCGGCTCGGTGCGGGGTGGGCGGCAGGGGTTAGCACACCACAGGGCAGGTGGAGATCTTAGAGAACTACATTTTGCAATAGCCTAAAGGCACAGAGCAAGGTCACCGACATCATGAGGCCGCGACTCTAAAATATACTACAACAGATCAATCTAGCTTGTTTCGGGAAATCACATTCAAGGTCGAATCCGAGGTCTCCATCGATATGACCGCCGATGGATCAGGTTGCACTCGACAGGTTGACGATATTGGTCGACTGGTAACCAACTTTTGAAAGCACGTTCGGGAACACGACAACCAGCACTGTGGGGTTGAAACTCTGCATCCTCGAGGAACCAGAAGATTTACTAGACGGTACAGTAACTCTGCCACCTCGCACACACGTTCCCACTCCCGGGCCGAGTTGCTAGAAGGGCTCGCAAACAATTGCATCAGCACAAGCCTATCTACACAACACGTATATTCTTACCCTTACTACTTTCCGTGGTCTATTTCTGGGAAAGTAGATAACAAGTAGTAATGGCAGGGTCGCCGTGGAAGGCAACACGCTCCGCGGCAACGCTCCTGGCCATTAGAATCATATACTAGGGAGCGATGGATGATCACTTGCGTTGGATTGAGCGAACGAGCGATTGGGGCCACACGACGAACAGCAAAGGTGCGTCTGAGGATCGATCCGTAGGCCCACTTACACGACTTACAGGATCCCACGTAAGTTTTCTCCGTTAAACATACTTATTTCACGGGCGTGGCGTGATCTCGAATCTCTTAGATGAGCGATGAGCAATGTGGCTTGCAACCTCGCTGCAATGATGCAACTGGTAGCAAAACGTTTGAGACCAAAGCTACCTCCACGGTCGTCGCACGAATGGCTGGAACACAATTGCAATGCGGTCAGGACCCTTGAAGCTTGAAAACCGACATTACCATCGGACATGCACCAGCATTGAAACAGGGGCAGAACTTGAACATTTGATGCCGACTTCTTGTGGGCCCAGATGGAGCGCTCTCGGGCACCGATAAATGCTTGAGATCTCGTGGTTTGGTCCCGGTGCTCGCCAAGTTCGTGACGGTGGTCACCGTTGCAATCGTCAATCTCTCATTCCACCCCGAGATGCATTACCACTGAAACTGCATGCGTACTTTACTTGGCTACGACCACGGAGCCGCGGCCTGAAGCCCTCAAGATCTCACAACCGCAATAATGTACAGACGTTGGGCACAAACCACGCGCGCGATATAGGGTAATCATACAATGCATGCATATGAACATGAGGAGCACAAATGTAAAAAATATATGACACCATGATACAGCTATCCAATGCTAGGCAACCTCCGAAAAGCATACGTTCACATCATAGAACTGGTCAAGTCGGGAGAGATGCAATAGAGCGTGTGTTCAAGAATCGTGACAAGACAACGACAGATATTACGGTACTAGATGTACAAAGACACTTTACATGACGGGACGGAGAGAGGATATCGAAGGGAAAAGTAAGCCTGGGTATATCAACCAAGTCACACAGGAAAACGATGCCAAGGAATCCCTATGGGGCCATGAGTGCTTGTGGTCTGTGGAGTAGATGGTGTTGCTTGGCAAGCTGAGCACGTTCGCGAGCGAGCTTGTTGATCGAGTTCAAGAGGTCTCCGCGCCGTAATGGTTCTGTACACAGTTGGTTAATCAAGTTTTCGCGAAGTAAGGAGAGCTGGTACGCACTAGTGATGTGGTCGTCCATGCCTGCCTGCAGACATCGCTCACGGTCACCAATCACTGAGGAATTGTCAGGATTTTCCTTCATACCAGAGAAGGAACTAAATTGACGCACTAGCGTGGGCAGTGAGCGCAATAATTGGCGTCCGTAGTAGAGCTTTGTGCATCTCATAGGCGCGTATGAGCTCAGTAGCCTCCATTCCTCCCATAAACGGCATCGAAACATCCATCTAAGACAAAGTGTGAATGGGCAGGTAAACGACGAATACAAGATAACTCACAAGAATGATATCAAATGGCTTGACCTGCTGTACTCGCGCCTTGAACGCATCCACAGCCAAGCTACCGTTCTCAGCAATCTCGACCGAGTGACCATACTTCTCCAGGATCTTCACGGCTAATTTCTGGTTGACCATGTTATCCTCTGCTAGTAGAATGTCGAAGACGATGTCATTCGGTGCAGCAACGGGGGATACGGTATTGGACTCCAGGGCTGAAATCAGTGCGGATGCAAGATCTTGCGCCGTTACAGGTGTGGTCACTTGCGAACTTATACTGTTGTCTAAGCACCACTTAACTGAAGAAACAGCGCCGGGTTAAAATGATGTCATCTTGAGGGTCATAGTGGTACTTACGATTGAGCCTGGGCATAGAGGGTGCCAACAAGACAATCGGAATGTACCGCAGGTGTTCGTATTCTCTTATACTCTCAGTCTGTGCAACACGAGGTGGGCACATCAGCGCCTGCATGGGGATACGAAAGGCAATTGCACTGCATACCATTGTGAGAGAATCTACCACGATAGTGTCGAAGTGTGGACAACGTTCTTTATCTGAAATGTCTACGATGTCGTGGGCGGCGTACGCCTTAAGACCGAGTTCCTGGATTCTGTAAACGACATTCGTGGTATCGCCTAGTGTATCGACGAACATGATCGCACGTCTCTGGAATGGTTGCATCTTCTGCAGCGTGTTGTCCATCGAGCTTTGGCTGATTTGGGAAGTAATGGTGAAGAAAAACTTGCTTCCCTTCGCAACCTCACTCTCGACCCACATATTCCCCTGCATGAGGTTGACGAGACGTTTTGAAATCGAGAGACCTAGACCAGTTCCACCATATTCCTGTGGAACCGCATCACGGTCATTGACTTATGGGTCAAGAAGCGACAGCAAGATATGACACGCACTCGTGTTGTAGACCCATCTGCCTGGCAGAACGTGTCAAATATGAGGTTGAGCTTGTCCTTTGCGATACCGATACCCGTGTCCGTCACGCAGAATTCAAGGGTGACACTCTGATCGTCCAGCGCCAGAAGCCGAGTGCTAAGGGCGACGTGTCCCTTCCGCGTCACTTTCGAGGGTGTAAACTTTATCGCATTGCCAACGAGGTTGGTGATGACCTGGCGTAATCGAAGAGAATCACCAATCAATTGGTCTGGAATGTCCGGGTCCACATCGTAGGTGAGGTCCAGATTGTTCTGTGATGCGCGAACAACGAGGGTCTTCAGAATGCCGAAGACCGTTTGGCGAAGGGAATAAGAGACGGCTTCCATAGTCATGCGACCAGCCTCAACTGCAGACACGTGTGAGATTAGAAAAATAGCAACGTGTTTGAACCTACTCTTTGAGATGTCCAAAATATCATCAATGATGAGCAATAACGAACGAGCCAACGAATGGACTAATAGCAAGCTCTCTCGTTGCGACCTGTTCAGATCTGAGTCGAGGGTCAACTCCGTCATGCCTATGATACCATTCATCGGCGTTCTGTACTGCCATCAGGAAACCGCTCTGATGAAACGAACCTCGACTACAACGCACCTGATCTCGTGGGACATGTTCGCCAGGAACTCCGATTTCGACCTATTCGCCAACTCGGCGGCCTCCCTCGCAGCAGTGTTCTTCTGAATAGAGTCACGCAAATTGAACACCATCTGATTGATCTGAGTCTTCAAGGAGTCCATCTCTCCGCTAGCCTCGACTGTGATGAAACGAGTGAAGTCGCCGTCCATAGCCGCCGCCGAGATCTGGGCGAACCCACGCACTTGCGTGGTCAAGTTTCCGGCCATGGTGTTGACGGACATTCTGCATTGCAAATGATCAAGCGCGAGTTAGCTGGTGAGTGCGCAACGATGAGAGATGTCGGCGCACGTGATTTCTTGCCAGATACCCTGAACATTACCGACTTCGGCTTGTACACCTAACTTTCCTTCCGTACCGACTTCGAACGCGACCTTCTTGACTTCTTTGGCGAAGATGGCCAATTGGGCAATCATGTCATTGATAGTGTTGACCAAGCTTAACATTTCTCCCGAGACGGAGACACCCGTGATTTGTTGCGTCAGATCTCCGCGGGCGACAGCAGTCTTTGCGTAAAATTAGGTCGAGTGAGGGATGCACAAGAAGTTATCTCTCACCGTTGCAACGGCAATGGTTCGCACTTGTAAGGTCAACTATAACATTTGCGTTAGGAGAGCATCGGGGGAAAAACGATGTCTACCACTCACATTGGCAGCCATGACGTTCACATTGTCCGTCAAGTCCTACAACAACACTCGTCAGTAACTTTTACCTCCCATAACCGCATGCACTCACCTTCCAGGTACCGCCGACATTTGTTACGCGAGCCTGACCACCCAAACGCCCCTCCGTTCCGACTTCTCTAGCGACACGAGTGACTTCGTCAGCGAATAAGCTCAGACTTTCGGTCATGCCGTTCACGGTCTCCTTCAACTCCTTGATTTCACCGCGCACGTCGACCTCGATCTTCCTCGTCAAGTCGCCCGCCGCGACGGCCTTCGTGACTTCAGCAATAGAACGCACTTGGTTGGTCAAGTTCATGGCCATTAAGTTGACGTTGTCTGTCAAGACCTGTCCATCGACGCAATAAAGTCAGCTTTCATGATACAGATATGTACAGTGACGACGAACCTTCCACATTCCCTGCACGTCAGGAACATAAGCCTGACCTCCCAAGATGCCCTCCGTTCCGACTTCCAATGACACACGAGTGACTTCGTTGGCGAGGGTCGATAACTGGGCAACCATAGAATTGACGGTCATCTTCAAATCAAGCATCTCTCCTTGCACGTCCACGTTGACGACTTTGCTCAAGTCACCTAACGCAACAGCCTTTGTGACTTCGGAGATGGACCGCACTTGGTCGGTCAAATTGCTAGCCATTTTCTGGATGGAAAAAGTAGTTTCGTTAGTATTGACCCATGATGGGGAACACGAGAAGGCCTCACGTTGACGTTGCGCGTCAAATCAGCCCAGGTTCCTTGTACACCCTCGACGCGAGCCTGACCCCCCAATATACCTTGAGTACCGACCTCCAACGCGACACGAGTGACTTCAGATGCGAATGCGCTCAACTGGTCCACCATAGAGTTGACAGTGCTTTTCAATGTTGACATCTCTCCCTCGACTTGGATCTCGATTTTCTGGGTCAAGTCGCCCTTTGCGACGGCAGTCGTGACCTTGGCAATTGACCGCACTTGATCCGTCAAGCTTGAACACATCCGATTGACCTGCGATGAGGTGAGCATCATTCGTCCTCTCATCACGATGAGAGAACGCTAGTGCTTACATTGCGAACCAATTCAAACCAAACACCCTCAACGTCCGGAACATGCGCTTGGCCACCCAACTTCCCTTGAGAACCGACTTCCAAAGTGACACGAGTGACTTCCGCGGCCAGCGCTCGAAGCCGGATAACCATTCCATTGACAGTGTTTTTCAAATCCAGTATTTCACCGCGAGCGTCGACGTCGATTTGCTTGGACAAGTCGCCCAAGGCAACAGCTTTCGTGACCTTGGCGATGCTCCGTACTTGGTTCGTCAAATTGGCAGCCAATTTGTTGACAACGCCTGTCAATTCTCGCCAGGTTCCTTCAACGTCCAAAACAAGAGCTTGACCACCCAATTTGCTGCAGAGGCGTTCAGAATGCGGCGAACAACCCGCCCAAGCGATAACATACCCTTCGGTACCGACTTCTTGACTGACACGAGTAACTTCCTTTGCGAATTGACCCAGTTTATCGACCTAGAGTTTGTAAAGGGTTAGCTTATCGATCAGTTCGGTAATACGCTTGAACGATACCATAGTATTGATGACATCCTTGAGCTGAACCATGACTACACCCTGGACGTGAACCGTGATCTTCTGCGACAGATCGCCTCGAGCGACGGCATTGCAAACACGAGCAACATCCTGGACTTGCGCCTTGAGCAATCGGAGTTCCTCGACAGCGCTCATGCCACTTTCGAACGCAGCAGCAGCAAGGGGGCCAGGAGGAACAACGAGGGGAGATCCGGATGAGGAACCGTCGAAGCTAGCATTGATCCGACTCATGGTCATCGTATCCGTGATGGTCTTGCCGCAAGTGGGGCAAGTCATGCAATCAAGGTGGGTGGTCGCAGGCGCCGAGTTTGAAGATCCGGTGGAAAGTGTACGTGGAAGTTTAGATGGGTCGATGTTGATGGGAATGTCATCGAGAGATAAAGACATGTGCTGGACGCGAGAGTTGGTCGGTCTAGCGGTCAGTGCATAGTTAGCATCAGCAACGCCCACCGCTGCGTCTGCTGCCAACATCTGGACATCCACATCGGCGCTCGAGGTCATGGAATCAGGCTTGGTTGAGAAGAAACCACCCGTTATGCCGTTGGCGGGCTTGGCAACGTTCACTGCGCTGTGCTGCATGAGGGAAGAAGAGAAATTGTGCTTATGATAAGACGAAGAGGTTGGTATGGGAGTAGTGTCGCCTACGCTGCGCCTTTTCTTTGTCTCTGGCCCATTGCTCTGCCAGCACTCTGAGATCTTTATGGAGGCCAGGGCCTCCTCTGCGGTGTACATTCTTCTAGCGACAGCAGAGAGGGACCGAAGGATGGAATCTATCTGCCAATTACTTGGGCCATCGTATCGGGGCGGGGGGGTAGACATTGGACATAGCTCGTATGTGGAAAGAAGAGCAATCAGATGTGTGTGAAACGGGTCATTGAGACCACGATTGTGGTCGTTTATCGAGCTCATCGTCGGATACGATGACGAGCCAGGATGATGGTGGTAGTGAGGAAGGAAAGCCCCGGGAGAGGAAGACGTCAAATGACGGGTGTGACTCTGAGAGAAACAGATCGACCCAATTACAAGTTTTGCTCCAACTAATCTCAAATCAATAATCTAGCTCCGCTACATAATATACGTATTCATCCCGTCCGGTCATTTCCTCCGAGCTCAGCCAAGCTAGCCAGCCGCATCCTGAATCTTATGATTATTACTACCTTACTAGCGAGGATGAGGCTGAGTAAACATGCGAACCCTCTCAAGCTCCCTGAAGGCTGCTTCAGGCTACCTCAGACCTCTCTTCAGAGTCTCCCAAGCGCCTGCTCCAAGAAAGCAGGCCCAACAACGCCGGCGTGATACCCTGTGATACCCTCGTCTTCTTAATGAAATCATTGTGGCAGGTTAAAAACGTCCGATAGTTACATATTTGGCACTCCATGGATGATAGTTTACAAGGCCCTAACAACACGACTCACTTCACTTACGTTTCTACAAGCCTTGATGGCCTTTCCGTTGCTCCAGAGACCTAGATATAAACGGGCAGGGTGGGGTTGAGGCCCAGCCAGTCAATCCCTTCGACGAAGTCCTTGTCATCAATCAAGAAGTCCTGAAAATGTTGCCATGAGTTCATCCGCGATTGATGCCCACAACCACAGAAGCCACTCACCAATGGACACTCGACGAGTGAACCCTTGACCTGAGAAAGACGGTCCTTGACACGACTCAACGGAACGTTGGGCGCAACGTGTCCAGTCTTCACTTTTGGCACGTAGTTCTACAAAATCGTCAAGTTGGTTTATAGACGGAAACACGATGCGCGACAAGCCATCGATGGCACAACACGCACCTCGTATGCTGCCCACGATCGGACGAGATTAGTAGGCACAGGTCGGAACAGCTCTGTGAATATCTCCCTGTTCTTCCGCGCGGTGTTGTACAGCAAATCGAGGGTCTCGTCCGCAAGGGGATCAGCTACGGCAGCATCTTCGGGTAAGTCAGTCTCGTCATCGTTAGGTTCTGGCGCTGGCTGCATGAACGAGGTCGCCTGGTGGTGTCCGGTTGTAACATTCTGTGGCTGGATGAGGCCAAGATGCTCTGAGATTTCATATCGGCAATCAGCCTGATGGGTGGTAAGATAGTGTCTTACCCCTGAACAATTTCCGCCTCAGAGAAGCAGCGAAGCGACCAGCCATGTAGGTGTTTCCATCCATTGTGGTCTTTATCATATCGTCGTCTTCCACAACGAGCGCGATTTCGGAGTCACCATCACCCTACACATGATGAGTACGTCCAGACTGGTGGGAGAGCCCTGAGGCGCTTACCTTCTGACTGCGATCGTTCAGGTTCGCAGATCCCATCTATGCCCACGTCGAGTTAGTCATAATAATGAGGGTAATATCAATTGAAACCTACGATAACACGTCTGTCGTCCACAATCATGACCTTGCTGTGGATATAAAGCAGTTCTGAAACGTAACTATTCACCAGGGTAAGATCTCGCGTCAGCTAATCCACTCCCCACAAAGAAAAAGAAAAAGAAACGAGACGCAAATCCACTCACGAATTCAACTCCTCCGCCTCCGACCCCATCCACAGCTCATCACGCAAATCCGTCTCATCCTGTAACGCATGCTGTGACACCGAATCCGCCACCATCTCGTCTCCTCTGATAGCGTCCGAGCCTGATTCAAACTGAGCAACAATCTGTCTGGCAGCTTCATACGATTCGGGCAGAGGTATTTTTTCTTGCTTCGTGGGCGTCTGATCGGAAACGACAATGCCTTCTGTCGTCTCTTGCGGGACTTTGACAAAGACTTCCCGAGGAACGTCTTGCCCGAGGTGGTTTCTGCCTAACCATTGGCGGGCAAGGGCGATCTGGGCCTCGTGGAATGTCACACCAGAATTCTCCTCCATCTGCGCGATCAGCGTCTCTGTTTCATGTGAAGTGACCATCAGCACTCAAATCCCGGCAACAAAGAAGCAAAATTCATGGAACTAACTCAGTGGGGCATTGATGCGATCATACGAACGTAGGTGGAAGAATCGGATGTAGTCCAGGCTGACGGTAAATCAGGTCACATTAGTCGTGGACGACAGAGAAAGAGCTTGGATGACTCACGGCTCATATCCAGCTTTCCGGATCTCCTCATAGATACTATGTCCGCCCCTGTTGATCGTACGGTACTGTGCCGCCATGATCGTCTTCAATGCCGTCTCAGTCTTTACATTACCCGCAAATCCTGGAAGCTCGGGTATAACGACCACAACCTATATCCCGTGATATGGCGGTCACTCCTTCATCAGCGCCCGTCGAACACTCCTCTTGTACACTGCGCTGACCTTGAACTTTTTTCCAACCTTGGCGGCATCAATGATCCGCTCTACAAGAGCCCTGGCAATCTGATTCTTGACTGGCCCATCGGTCTGAGTGTTCGATATACTTGATGTAGCAGCAAGTGAGAAATCAAAGACCGTATTGTAAGTCCGGAGAAAATGGTGCTTACAAGAACTGATTCTCTATCGATGGTGATCGCCGACCACATCCATCAAGCATTAATTAAGCCCGAAATTGCGAGGATTACAAAAACCGGAACCTACCGATGTAGATAAAATGGTTAGCCTCGCGGATCAGCTGTATATCTAGTAGTAACATAATCGTGTTAGGCCACACCACCGCATGGGATGGGCGTGGAGAGCAGGGAAGTCATGAGGCTAGGACGTACAAGCATTTTGGATGCTATGCTCTGTAAGGACACCGTGGCTCCAATCTGATACGCTGCGAATTACTTGCACGCGGCATGTTCCGTGGGGAGGGGGCGCGTAGGGTGGTTCCACCTCATCTCCGTAGTGGAGGTGGAAGCGCTGCCTGAACCTCCTGCCCATCTGATGCCATTGTTCACGGTGAGGATGGCCTGAAATGATACGCAGCGTAAGGGCACAGTCAAACGTGAGTTATAGGGGCAATACTCACGAACGACAGCCTCATTCGGGGCAACCTCGATATTGTGGGGAAGCGCAAGCCAATCGAACTTACTAGAATGGGGGTCATAGGGTCAGGAAGAAGGGTGACATTTGTTACACCTTACTCATCATTGCGGTACTGACAGAAAAAAAGAATTGAGCACACACTTGCACGATGACAAATATAACTCGTACCTTGCGACGTTTGACCTCGTTCCAGCGCTCCACAAAGTGTTGGCAGATATCAAGCACTACAGAACCACAGATGGTCATATGGACCTACAAAACCCATGTCAAGCTGGTCGCTCCCCTAGTAAAGTAATAACTCACATCATGCCAGGGCATCCTCGGAGTCTCTAGAATAGAAACCGCGTTGCTGATGTAGTTACCCACCTCCTGGAAGTCGAGGAGACGTGCATTGTTGTAATCTTGTCCGGGGAAAAGTGTACGAGCGAAGTTGGTCGGATGAACGTCAGCCAGCGGATGGTTGTGGGTGTCCCAGCGCCCGAAGCACAGGTCTAGTCCCCCAATGCAGGCGCGGTGATTGTCGACGACAACAACCTAGATGTAACGCGCGGATGAGATCATGTTTCCACAGTAATTATAAAGTTGAAACCTTCTCGTGGTGGGACCAAAATTCAACAGTATCTGGAGATGTAAATGAGGATGTGCAACGGACGCTGGTTTCGAAAGGCGTACCCTTGCTGCCAATATGATCGGGGTGGCGCATACAAGTAATGTTAGGATGAAGTGCTTCCAAAGCAGCCTGTTGTTTTCTTCAGTAGCTACGCGCGACATAAACATGTTCTCCACGATACTTGCCTTGGTATGCTTTGAACTCATCGACATAGTTTGAGTCACTTCCTTGTAGACAATGACATAGATCTTCACGCCTTCCTGGGCCTTGCGCTGCAAAAGCTTATCCAGACGCCAATTCTCGTTCTCAGCAGGGGGACGACTTGTGGTCAACATCAGCATGTAAGCTCGTCGTACGAATTTGGGGCACGTACCGAAGGTATAGTTCCGGTGTGAGCCACCAATCCTGTGGACTACATCAGCGCGAGTAACATCAACAAATCCGGAAGGATACAGACCAAGATGAAGATCACATCTTTTGCGCTATCGAGCATCTCGGAAAGAGCCCACATGTAATCATTTCCATCAATATGCCTACCAAGCAACAGAAATAGATGAATCAACGATCACCCTGTCAATTCCTACGACGAGCAGTGCCCCGAAATGAAGGCAAATACCGTACCATTTAACAGCGTTTTCAGCCCTCTGACCGGCGAAACTCTCGAATCTATGGCTAGCGTTGATCTTTGCTCGGATCTCATCGTTGAGCCTCTCCTCAGGGGTGTCATGACGGTCTAAACATTCACATAAACAAATGGTATGATCAGATCCAACCTGCCTGAATGAACCAATTGCATATCGGTGCTCACGATCAGGGTTCAGAATACCTGGTGCGGAGAGGTAACACGTTCAGATTATCAAGTGAGTTCAGTTGTTACATGCAAAGGACGGAACGAAGTTGGCGTACCGATGATCTGATCGCGGGTGCGTTCGATGCCTTCTGGAAGACGTTCAGCGTAATCGAGGACTTTATCCAGGAAATTCATGGTGATGGTTAACGTTCAGATGCAAGATAAGTTATAACTAGGAAACGAGTAGGACTGTCGCATGATCATAAATCGTGCCTATCAACGTTGGTCTGCCGTAACCCGTGCGAAAATCTATGAGCGGAGGACAGCCTCCCTTCTAACTTTATGGTTTCGCCATAGAGTTAATTTAGAAGTACTGCAGCCTGAGAGTGCACAATACCAGAGGTAAAGTCGTTGTCTTGACAACTAGGTCCAGGCCCACGCACGCGGACCACAGAAGTAAAGGGAACAAAGTTGGCGAAATTTTGAGGTCGTTGATTTCGCATACCAAGTGCAGAAGCGGTCAGCTAACACAACAGATATCATTTCTGGCAGCGACTAAACCAGATAGATCCTTCGCCAAGCAATACGATGTCCACGGATGCCATCACGATGAAACAACCTTGAATGGATCTGAGCCCCCATTTTCCAAACCCGCCAACACAGCTTGTCGAACCGCGCCGAGATACTCCGCCAATCTCCGACCATCTTGTTGGAGGAAATCGTCGTAGAGCTTGTACCGCGCGTCTGCGACGATATTGACGAGTTCGAGTGCAACCTTGAGGTTTCTGCGCGATCGGTGTGGTTAGAAGGTGGTGGTTTAAATTTGGATGAGAAACATGGACGAACCCTGGTATGTGCCCCCTGGATGAGAATAGCATGACATGCAGGCGGAGAATGAGCTCGGGTATGTAAATCTGCCGGATGCGTGACATTTCCCGGTGGCGGCCGTCTACGCAGCCAGTGTGAGAGGAAGGGACACTAAACAAAGGAGACCACGCACCACTGTTACTGCTTTGCTCCGGGAGCATCCAGTCGTGAGTAAGCAACTTTACGATAGACTTGTATGCTTCGTCAATCAGGCCCTGGGGAGAAAAACGTCAGTCCAACCTGGTCAGTGGCACCG
Source organism: Paxillus ammoniavirescens (assembly GCA_014904835.1). NCBI lineage: Eukaryota > Fungi > Basidiomycota > Agaricomycetes > Boletales > Paxillaceae > Paxillus > Paxillus ammoniavirescens. The sequence goes on from MU121126.1 coordinate 31,127, forward strand.
CCAGTCTGCGAACCTTGTAATCATTCAGCCAAGTTATCCGCGTGTCCTTGTTCATCAAAGACACCTCCAGTGATTGGCATTGTACCACCCGCTCGAGGAGCTCCCAGACGTTGAAGAATTGTCTATAGTGGAGATACTCAGTTGCACGATCTTCAGGCTCATCGATAGAGGCTAATTCGTGCGGTAGCATGTCAAAGAGGCTGCGTGCCAAGGCGACACGCCCGGAACCTTGCTATGCGGTGAGCGATCAATGGCAATTACCGATAGATGAGACCCTACTGAGGAAATATCGCAAGATAACAGTAGCTTGTTCGAGCGCAGTGTCGTACGTCGCCTCCATAAAGGTCGTCCACTCTATTGAACGTAGCAGTAACATTTCTTCGTCCGAGGGTGGAGTCTGTAATGCAATAATCGAAGGTAGAGGGCCCCTCAGCTGTGGAAGAAGCTGCGAATCAAAGTTCAGCACGCATCTTCTAGTAAAACTGTAACATATCACAAACCTCGAAGGCCTTCTCAATCGTTCGTTCAGCAGTGACCACGGCAACGCGATGGACGTCAAGACTATGCTCGCGTGCACGCGCAAGTGCCAGTTTTCGTTCCTTGATATCAGCAGAAAGATCAAGGGAGGTGAGGAACATAGCATAACGCTCCACTGCGTTATCTCCTAATGCACCGGCGTACATAGCAATGAGGTCCCTTTGGCCAGCACCCTAGATACCATGACTGCATATGTGGAACTTTCATTCAGATTTTTGGGACTGGTACTGACCTCGAGCACCTGGAGATATGCCTCCAGGATCACCTGAGTAGCTAACGGAGGCACCGAAATGTCAATCATTTGCAGGAAGAGACATAAATGAGCGAAGAAGCGCGTCATTGTGGGATATCTGCCATACGGATGAATGATCTTTCTCGACAGGTCGAAGGGACAGACCTACTCTGACGATTCTGGATCATATACCCCATCCCTCAACCCAAATGCAAACGTCTCCAAGAGTGGGTGTGCCCGATTAAGGATGATAGCCAGCTGGGAGACATGGAAGGCATTATCGGCCGGAGGACTGCGAAATGTTTACGACTCGATACGAAGTTCAAAAGGAAGGCAAGCTGAAATCTTACCCATCATCAACGTTCACTCCACCAAGCGTCTCAAGCGCGGCGGTTGCTTCCTTCTCCCACTCTTCCTCCTCTGCATCATCCCCGTCTTCAATGGGCACAGGAACCTCTTTGAGGGCCACCAGTCCGCCCTCCCAGTACCCACCTCCCAACTTGATCATTTCGGCAGTCTGCTTCTCTTCACAAAGTATGCTGATTTGGGCCCAAAGGTGGTCTTCCCATGTCCTACATGCAGACTTGAGAACGTTGAATGTCTGAGGGGTGGGCGCGAGTGCAGCGTATAGTATTCGCTCGGAGTCGGCGAGGCTAGGCTGTGAAGATACGAGTCAAGACGAACGAGTTTGAGAACCGAAACTACTTACGTTCAAAGCAGCTTTTGCACAAGTGGATTTCCACAGTCGCCGACGCCGGTTCCCTTGCCAGCCCTCTGCATCATCCTCATCTTCAAAACCGTCTTCGTGTGGTTCATTGGCTTCGTGGAATATTAGCAAAAGGTGCTCCAATCCATCGAGCTAAGAACAACTGGAGAACTTACCAATCGCTCTCCACTGGAATAGCAGCGACCCGCGGATACTCGCAGCCCGCCATGGCTGGTGAGCTTTTCGACAGAGTTCAACGGCTTCGTCCAGTCTCCCAGCTCGTACAAACGCGTACAAAGCTTGAGCCAGCGTTTTCTCAAAGCCCTTCGAATCGCACAGTCGGTCACGGATACCTTAAATTGTAGTACACAGCGTTTGCTCACCGCGTCATCAGCCGCCAAGGACCTTCCGTCCCCTCTATTCACAGCGTCAGGATCGAATTCTGTTACAAGCCCGTTTCTAGGCCCCGTTCCAGTCCGTAATGCTTGCATCACGTTATGTTTTGTGAACTTCCAATATCCAGTTGTGGCTTCTGGATGTTGGGGTGGTGATGCCGTTTCATGGAGCCACTCCCGCACTATGACGAGCTCTGTGAGGAGCGGCGATGCGTGCATGATGGCTTGTGCAAGGGTCAGTGTTGGGGTGAATGGGTTCTGCGCAAGAACGGTTCGGGGATGTGGGTAGGGTTCGGGTTCGGTTTTTCGTGCGCTGAGTAGGGGTAAGGTTCGTGGAACGGTCCAAGGACGCGTTAACTCACGGCATGAGAGCTTGTAGTAGACCCCAGGTGTTTGCTTCCATTCGTAGAGCCTCTAGTTCGACTTGGGATACATCCGAAGTGGCATTTCGTTCTAGTTCTTCGATACTGTGGTTGGATCATCGCGGTGGGTCACTGGCACCAAGGATACCGGTAAAATCAGACTCACTGATCGCGGCATAGCTGTCTGAGTCTAGGTGCAAACCCTGACACCGGGTCCAGGAGAGCTGGCAGGTCATCTTTTATGCCTTGACATGCAGTCAGGACTTCAGCACATGATGCGTATAGGGATTCGGACATGTTCGTGGTGGATTTGATGGGAAATGGGCAAGTCAAACAGCAAGTAGCATAGAACACGGGAATACGCTGAGTCAGAAAAGCTTGTGCCAACTTGAACGACGTGCTTCACCGTTGCCCAACAACTTGCATTGTGAACGTGAACATCTGTGGAACACTTGACGTTTTTGGTAATCACCAAATATCGTCTTACTACCTTTTACTACTGCACTGCCTGAACGTTAACAATCACGTCCGAAAGTTATCTTTGATGAAACACCAATATTTACCGTACATCCACACATCGCACTTGAGCGCTACGCTGAGCAGTACTAGTGATGGTATCTATCTTGGCCAGACTCGAACAACAATGCATAGGATTCAAACGATTCAGGGACACAAGTACTGATACAAGGAGTTGCTACACGACTCGAATGCCAACTGATACCAAGAGGGGAGGTAGAAATGTCAGTGCGTGGTGGATATGTAAACAGCTTAGTGAATAGTGGATCCAACACGGGATAACGGAGAAAGAACGAGAAACGAGAGTGTGACTGAACAACAAACCCGATGTCCAAACCCAAATCGAGGAGACTTGGATACAAGCCAGACAAAACAAGGGAAAAAAGCAATGCTGCGGCGGTGATCATGATGCTGTGATGGAGATGATGGAAAAAGGAAGGATCAAGAGGTGACGGAGAGGGGGAAGGGAAAAAAATGAGAGCAGGGAGCAATCATGCACCCCATTCATCATCCGACTCTGCGTCTGATAGCACGTCCACATCTTCAGGGAACCATCCCCATTGACGGAACTCCACGCGCGACTCTCCCAGTATACCGTTCCTTACGAGCACGCCCTCTTCCTCCAGAGCGTCCCGTTGTATGATGCCGAGGTCACCATGAGCAGCAATAATGCCCGAGGTAGAGATCACACGGTGCCACGGCGCACTCGAGGAGGTCTGGCCAAGGTGTTTCACAACTATAAAAATATAGCATGTCAGATGCAGGGCTTTCCTGGCGTTACGGACGGATACGTACGTTCGTTGACGCGCCTAGCTTGGTTTGGCGCGCCGACGAGCCTGGCGATATGCCCGCAGCTCGTGACTTTCTGCGAGGGGATCATCTGGACGAGGTTGAAAACCTAACGAAACGGTTAATAACCGTGGAATTCCAAACGGTACATAAGATAATGTGATGCTCACCGAAGCATTGAACTGAGCGGCGTCCATTTCAACTCGAGAAAAAGGAGAGGCTGCCACACAAGAACAGAGGTAGAAGAACTCTGAGGAATCACTAGAGAACTCATCCCGTTATAAGGATTCCCTCGCAAAGCTGTGCGGGGCGCACTGCAGGGTAACCACCCGCTTCAGAGCTGGAGGCATCAATCTGAAATCAATGATGGGCTCCTGAGACTGACAGGAGCTGACAACGTGTTTCCGTGTCAACGACGACAGACGACGACTCGTCGGTAGGTAACGCTGTTCAGGATCTAATTGGGAATGCTCCGTGCTCGGGTACAGATAGGTCCGGTTGTGCGCTCTGCGCTGTTCCTCGGTGTTGTGATGAAGCGGTTGATTGGGAGGTATGTGGTCGCACAGCAGTCACTGGCAGACAGTCGTCCCTGGAGACTGAATTATTAATATCGATTGTTGCACACCTTCACGAATTACAAGGTAATCCATGTTAGCTGGCCCTCCCGGGCCGAGCCCCTGAAGTCACCGGTCACTGGCACAGACTGGTACCCATGGCAACACCTGAACGTTAACGTTTGAGCGCTACGGGTAGCAGTACAGGTTGGGCGTCGGTGGTGCTGTATGAGTGGCACTGTACCACATTTTGTTGACAAATTCATCATTGTCACTCTCTCATCATTCAAGTACAGATCCTGGTTGTTATGTGTACAAATTGATAGGGCAAGGCATAGGCAGAAGAGGAAGGCATAGGTGTGGAGAGGAAGGCATAGATATAAATAAGAAGGCATAGGTCTAGAGGCAGGCATATGGGGGAAGGCATATGTATAAGAGGAAGGCATAAAAGGGAAGGCATAGAGTGGAAGGCATAAGAGGGAAGGCATAAGAGGGAAGGCATAGGTGTAGAGAGAGGAACGGAGAAAGCATAGAAGGAGAAGCGTAGAGGCATTATAGGGTATAGAGACAGGGATACCGAGGGAAAGGATACACAGGGCCATGAGGTATCGCGTTCGGGCGCATGTAGGACAGGTCGAAGGCGGCGTCGACAGGTAAGGTTGACCCAGAGAGCGTACTCGAAGTTCCCTTGGGGCGGCACAGTGGCTGGCTGACATCGTTGATCGGTAAACTCCACGCGTTTTCCAATTTCGAAACAGCCGGAGCGGTGCTACATGGCGGGAGAAGGTTGGAAGTCTATGGACGGGACCTTGGTGTGAGTGCGTCGAGTGTTGGCGCTGATGGACTCGGAACCTTGGCGAGAGCGTCGGCGGCGGTTCGCCTCTGCGACGGGAGTGGGGTAAACCTATCGTAGACAATGAATATCAGTAATCTGTGCGGCCGTGATGATCAAAGTTACACCTCACCGAGAGACGGAGTTCCCCAAGAACAGCCCAAGTGCGATAGTCGGCAACTGGTAAGCACAGCGCGATAGCCTGTGGTGGCAAGGTGAAATGGCGAGAACGTCACCGATGTGAGAAGGCGAGCGGGAGGTTGAAGGAGAAGCGGTAAGGCGAACAACAGCAACAAAGAGGATGTATATCTACTGGAGACGGCTGACAGCGGCTGACCACAATGATACGGCCATCTTCCTTCAAGTTGTGGTGATGTCGTCAGAATGCCTGGAGGGCGACTTGCTCGCCCAGGCAGTAAATGTTGACTGTGTCAATACCACCACTACTACATACCTTGTTTTTGTCACTCGTATTGTTATGCCGATGTTCTCATTCTGTAGAATCATCGAGTCTGTGACATTGTGTAAAAGTCATTTAGATTTTATGCTTGTCAAGTTCAACTTGTGAGTGGGACGAGCGCGAGGCTCTGCACTTACATAATCACAGTTGAACCGTTGCGCCTCACGAGTGTTCGACGTTCGACGTTCATCATTCCATCTAGAGCTTGGACGGACCACAGGGAATGGATACACCCAACCTAGACCCCCAAGCCTCTCGCTTCGTTTGCCGTTGATCGACCTCGCTCTGCTCAAAGGAGATGTCAATCGATCAATCACCATTAATTGGTTAGTGAGAGCCAGAAGAGAAAACCTCTGAAGTTGATGGACCGCTCTCGAGCCTCCCGGGAGAGAGAAATCTATTGGAACCAATCGTTCTGATCCAATTCTCCACATGTTCAGGCTGGGACAATGATGCTAACACAGACCGATTACAGTCTTCTATGTTCCTTCTACGTATAGCGGGGCTGATGTGGACTCTGGAGAGTGCGGTCGTCAAGTGCACTGCTGCCATTCAGTGTTCGTACAGTCATGAGGTACTAGCAGTCTTCGTTTCCGGTTGTCCCAGCTCAATATCGATAAGTATAATACATCAATTATGATCAATATCTGAAGGCGCTTAATCTCCTCAGCCTTCGATCGACCTTTCGGGTTATCGTTCTGCATGGATATCGGAAACAATTGACGAAGACGGCAGTCATCACGACTCTGTGGAGCATACGCTTCAACGTAACCTGCCTTGACCTCAACTCCGAAGTACGTGTCCGCCAATGAACTTGTGGCATTGTACACCCTGAGCAATCTGGCATGTGATCTATTCGAAGCTTACCAGACATCACTGGCTCTCGTATCTTCCTCTAGATTTTTCTTTCAAGCGCCAGCTTAGGACACCATAGCACGCAGACGCAGACGGCATCTGCAAACACCACTCACAGCTGACTCGGCTAATCTTACAGTTTTATGGATCAGGAAACTCTGATCTGCGATAAGTTTTTGGTATCATGTGGCTCCGAATCATCACTTCTTGATCATGTCCTGCAATGGTAGCTCTTTGCAACAGAATGTAGGTGCATGCCCACGGTAAATCTGACTTGGCACTTCCTGAGGATTATGATGCTTCGAGGGCCAATTTTTAACTTGTTTTGCCATGCTCATGTACAGAGACGTAAAAAAAAATACTGGGGGGAGTTACGACGCGTGCCATATGGTCGCCTCGTGAAGGGGATTAACAGCCCGATTCAGCATCGTACCAGATATCAAATATTAGTTGTGCAATCCGATTCTCTTCTCCTCTCCACGACAGACAAGTCATCCCTCTGAAATCATGGCCTCGAAATGGCTTGACATCTCCATCCCGTTCTTCTCAAGCAAGCCCGCTGCAAAACCCGATTTCGTTCCAGTCTCAGTCAACTGGTTTCCCCATCGTGTCTGCAACTACGCGTGTCACTTCTGCTTCCACACCCAAACAAACTCCTTTTTGCTCCCTCTCGATGAAGCGAAACGCGCACTTCGACTCCTCGCCGACGCGGGGATGCAGAAGCTGAACATCAGTGGTGGAGAGCCCTTCCTCCAGCCACGTTACATCGGGGAGGTCTTCAAGTTTTGTAAAGAAGAGCTGGGCATACAGTCCTGCTCTATTGTCAACAACGGCTCGAAGGTGACAGAGAACTGGCTGGACAAGTACGGCCAGTATCTCGATGTCATGGCCATATCCTGCGATTCGTTCGACCCAGAGACCAATATCAAACAAGGACGCGCAGAGAACGGAACTTCTGCCACTCACATTCCCAATGTCTTCAAGGTTGTGGAATGGGTCAAAGAAAGGGGTATCAAGGTCAAAATCAACACCGTGGTCACCGCGTAAGTATTGACCCATTCCCCGAGATTCTCGAAATTCATGGGACTCTAGTAATAACTGGGAGGAAGACATGAACGATCAAATCGAGGAACTTGCCCCTTTCCGCTGGAAGGCATGCCCCATCCTTCCGTAGCGTCCAACTTGGCTGATCAGTGATTCCTTGATAGGTCTTTCAGGTTCTCCTGCTGGACTCGGAGAACACAGGACCTGAGTCTAATTCGCTTCGTGATGCTCGCGACTTGATCATTACAAAAGAGCAGTACCAAGCTTTCCTCGACCGGCACGCCAAACAAACATCTCTTGTCCCGGAGGACAACCATGCCATGAAGGATTCATACCTACTCATTGACGAAAGGATGTGGTACGTGTATTTTCCCTACAGGCTCTGCTTGAGATGATTCAAATGTTGTCCAGTTTCCTAGATTGTCGTGATGGCGGCAAGAAGCCCGGTAGATCTGTCCTCGATGTTGGCGTGGAGACAGCGCTTCTCGACTCTGGGTTCGACGAAAAGACTTTCTTGGACCGTGGGGGGATATTTGATTGGACGAGAAGCCAGAAGCCTCAAACCTTGGAGTGGTGATCCGAAGTACGTCTAGAAAGTGTTTGTTGTAAACTTGGTAGGCTTGATGTTGTTGTAGGTACCGTTGATGCTTTTGTAAGTTGTAATCAAGCCTTATATCACAAACTCGAACTGCTTCTTAGGGAGATTTACCCTTCTCGGCCTTATCATTGATCTAAAAGATTTGTCTGCATTCCACATATACGCGGGGTTGGGTAAATAGGCACAAGATGGCTTGTCAATGAACGTAAGGTCACGATACTGTGAACGGTATGAAATGAAAGTTTCGTGGGAGCCTTTGCACAAAGAGACAGCCTTGGATTCGATCGAGATATATGCCTAGCACAGGGGCCTTGCCTACGAGCGCGACCTGGTCCGCTCCCCCAACCCTACCAGCAGAATGGGTGGATGCAGCATTGAAGGTTGTCGGTGCAGCGTTCAACTGTCTCGCGAACTCGGAGGCGGATGGGACTGTCACGGAAATGAACTGCGGAAAGAAAAATAGAGTTCCTGGGCCCGAAGTTTGACTTGAGCCTGTGTCTTTTCCGTCTGCTAGTAATGGTACTAGTGTGATGGGAAATGGGCATCGGCACGTCTGTGCAATTATCTGGTGCGTAATATTCGAGAGATGGGAATGAGGAGAGAGAAAGAGAAGAGTGGGGAAAACACGAAGCGCCCATACTTAAGTGTGAGCCTGGAGGTATGAAGCGCTGACGAAGAAGCATGCCACGGCA
>MU121127.1:0-10079 GCA_014904835.1 Paxillus ammoniavirescens
GATTGAATGAGTGACCCAAAATGGCATTAGACGGATGGCGGTGTGGCTGTGATCCGGATAAGGTACTATCCATGCTTGTCCCTAAACCGTACCACTCCATCGCATTCATCCTCGTTCTCATAACGTCCTCATCCCCCCACACGGGAAGCAACGCGAGCACATACGTTGCCCCCTCTTCGGGGAAGAAGAACGTGACGCAAAAAGGATTAGGAACGCCCGTCGGATCGATTGCCTCGTTCGCAGGTCGACTTATGCACGAACGTGACATCCTGACCATACCCTTCGTCTTCAGACCCATTCTCGCCATAGTGATGTCTGCACGAATTTCGTTGCGGATGTTGTGAAGCAACGCGGGGCACCTGTTGATGTCAAGAGGAGGCTCGTATAGGGAACGAACTTACAGGAAAGACGGTGCCCTTGGTCTGTCCTCCGACACCATCCGCGTCCTTGGTCCTTTCCGACACTCACTAGCCTAGTCGTCCTTCTAACCGTCACATGTCCACCTCGTTCCTGTCGGTGGCTTCGGTAAATGCCAACGACCGAGTGTCCTTGCAAGTCTTTGAGGGGCAGGAAGATTGGGTTAGATGTTTATTCTCCTACCTGGATGACAGATGAACATCAGGTAGTGAATAGATCAGCGGACACCACGTTTCGCGGATGCTTTCAATAAGATGCCCCCCTGTCATCTCGTTTGCCTGGACTCTCCTCAAGAGTGCACACTTCTTCGGGGAGTGTTCATCGCAAATTCAGCATCTGGACTTGTCGCATATACCACTTTCTTGATGATCTTAGAGCCCGACCATCCAGTCGCTCGCATCATTGTTCATTCTTGGATGCATCTCCGTGCTCACCCTTGGCAAGTGACTGAAGACCATTCACAGTGACCGGCCATCCCACCACTGGCCGAATTGTCACGAAGCGATGAACCACCGACTCTCCGCCGTCGGTCCCCCAACCCATTTTCCTCGAGAAACGGCCACCACAAGGTTTCCTGGACTCTCAGAAGAAGCGACCTGAGGTGCAGAAAGTGCAGGGGCAACTTGGCTCAGCGTTAAGAAGATTTTCGTGAGGTAAGTGAGCCACGGTTGTGATCGTGGTTGTGTTCAAGAGCTCATGCATGAGGCAGGCGCCGTAAACATGTGTAATATTTCATCGACTGGAACGGAGCTGCAGGCCCATGCGTCTTTTAGAAGTGGGCGATGTTAGGCGGGACGGTTCGCATGAAGACACGCATACATAGAGAACGAACGTAGAGGCAATTCGGTATTTGCACTCCACCTGGCCTGTCCTCCAACACTCTTAATCCTTTCACATACCCCCAACCAATTACCTTTCCCCAGTCGGTGGCTTGGGTGAATTCCAACGAACGACAAAGTGCCTGTGCGAGTCTTAGAGGGGCACGAAGATTGGGTTAGATGGCCATTGCTTCTACCTAGATGCAATTGGGTAGTGAGTGGGTCGACGGACAACAGGCTTCTTAGATGGAATACATCCCATCGGAGATTCCTTCATCATCTCGCTTGCCTGGACTCCCGGCGCTATATGGACACATCTCAAAATCGACATCTGGAACCACGGGGTGACGACGACGTAGCTGGGAGGCACGCGTCAGTTGATCGCATACAGCTGTGTGAATTCCAATGAGTGACTCACTGGAACTCACATTGCTACTTGCGACTATTCGATCTCCCAACTAGCGAGCGATTTGCAACATGGAAGCGCAACGAACACGTCATTTCCCTACTCGCCTTCGGGGTCGTTCATCGTAGGTTTGTTCATGTGAAGGCAAGGTCTGCTTGTTGGGGGCCCGCCCCGCTCAGCCCAAGCTCCTTTTTCTTGACATGTTATTGTTGACATTCAATACAGTATCTTCCCGCCTGTATTACTTTTGCGACGAACTTGCCGTTCGACCACCCACTCGCTCCCATGGTGCCATCATTCTTCGATGTATGCACATGAATATCCGTTCTCACCCTTCCCAAGTCGCTGACGACGATTCACAACGATCACCAATCCGCCCGCTGAGACGTCACAAACAAGGAATCGGCGACTTGCATTAGTCTCCTAGACTGCCAGAAAACGGGCAAGGCGCCGAGAAGGTTTTCGTGAGGTAAGTAGGCGGGGTCGGCATCGTGGCCATGTCGGAGAACTCACGTATGACGCAGGCGCCGCGAACATGTGTAACATCTGAGCGACTGGAGGAGCCTGCAGGCCCATAAGTTTGGCGAGAATGGGCGATGCTTGGCGGGACAGCGTACCCGCGATCACATCACCTTCTCTGGCCCTTGGGCCGCACAGCGTAAGGGACTTATGCTAGTGATAAGGTCTGTTTACTACCCCAGATCCACTCGACCTGTTTGGTGTTGACAGTATAATTCTCGCACTCCATCATGCTGATCCGAGAAACTAAGTTAACGATGGCTATCGGCCCTCACCCTCAAGGCTCCGGGCGTGGACCACTGAAATCAGCCTGTCCACGCTCCGTGAGATATGGGATATGCATCCACCATCGTCGACAGCGGTTTCATGTCTTGGGGATTGTGAAAGTAGTTTCCAGGTCTTGCAACGAGGTCGCCGACGTTCGCGCCACGCATTCTGGGCGTCTAGCTTGCGCAGCGATCACAAGTGAGAATTCCCTACGAGTTACGGGCTGATGAAAAACTTATCAATCTCGCCGCAAACAATCAATCCAGGTAGAAGCTTAATCTAGGTGAAGCGATGAAAGTGCCTGACATTCTCTCAAGCAGGTCACCTAGGTCAAATTGCAACGTCGTTATTGTAGGAATGAGAGTTGGGAAAAGCTTATTTGTCAATCTCGTAATCGGGTTGGACGACGCTCAGACGACGAATAATATCAATATCTGCGGCGTCACTATCGGAACGACATGTTATGAATGGGGGAAAGATACTCAGACCTTTCGTCTTTCGTGCTCCCCGACTCGTCAGGTCGAAGCGTGTCCAAATTCTGCACAAGATGCGCTGCCCACGGAACTGCACATGGAAAACGGAGTCCACGTCTTCGTATTTGGGATCTGTGGGGTCACAAAGGGTGTAAGGGAGGCATGACACCATCTCATGGGGGCTCCGTATTTTTGCCGTCGTCACCGAGCTGGGGAACGAGTCAACTCTGTTGATGTAGTATCTTCCATGGACGAACAGTGGAAGAGCAATCCAGACGGACCATCCCGAACTCGCCTTCTTTGGCCACGCTTGCATCACGACTTTGACCGATGGCTATCACCCCGAAATACCAGGGCATCACGATCACTGCCAACGACTCGTGCGCGAGCTCTATATTTAATGCTCCCTCCCGCCGTGCTATGTCCCCTCGAACCATCTCCACATCACGTTATTCGGAGATAGAGGGGTGGGGAAATTGTCCCTCATCAATTTCCTCGACATTGGTACTTGTGCCCTGGACGCACAATAGTACCAATTCCAGGTCGGCCCTACCATCCTCCGTCTTCGGGACGCTGTTCTCCTGCAAGCGCCCGAGCTGATTGCTACGTAGGCGCCGTTGACAAGGTCATTCGATTCATCCGCCTGTTGAACGTTACTATCAGCCTCTTTTTGTTTTGCATGCACGGCCGTTGCCACCGTGTAGAGCGACTATAGGCTGTTCTATGAAGTCCTCGCGCAAGGTAAGCGCATGAAGCACGCATATAGACTGAATCTCAGAGTTATGTATGTCAGAGATGTTGTCGCCGAGCGCCCCTCCCTCCGTGATTCATCGCGACTGCTACCAACTCCCCCCTACTACAAAGGGTCTCTCTCGACGCTTTGGTTTCCTGTCTTCAGGTCCCAAAATCTCACCGTACGATCAACCGATGCAGTGACCAAAGTGTTCCCGTCGCGTGATATAACCCCGTTATAAATAGCTCCTGAATGGCCTGTGATTGGTTTGCCTATTTGAGCACCGGATTTCATATCCCATTGACATATAATCCCGTCGTATGAGGCAGTCACGAGTTGTCGTCCGTCAGGCGTAAAGGCAGTCCACCTTACGTTACTTCTGTGTCCCTTCAAGGAATCGAAGACGACCTCTCCGCTCACTGAATCCCATACGCCAACACTTCCGTCTCCAGCATCCGCGGCGATACGGCTTCCGTCGTGAGAAAACACAACGGTATAGAAACCTCCACCAGGAATGTGCAATGGCTCAGTGACTGAAGCTCGGGTTTGAACATCCCAAATCTGAACAGTATGATTGCCCGTGGTTGCAACTCGTCGGCTGTCTGGAGAGAACGCCAAACCTTCGACTCCTTGGGAGCCTGTAGAATGCGTGTCAATGGGTTCTCCAATCTCGTTTCCATTGGTCCCATCCCAAAAGCGCACGGTACCGTCTTCGGAGCCACTGGCAAACACGCTTCCATCGGGCGGCATAGCAACTGATCTGATCACACCAGTGTGTCCAGTGAGCTTTTTCTCCGCTTCCCCCACGGTCACATCCCAAATGATGAGCGATTGATCCCAAGAACCACTGACGAGACGACAACCATCCGGGAAGAATGCGAGTCCACGGACGGCCCTCGTGTGCCCTTTAAGCACCTTGAGAGGGGTTTGGGACGAGGGTTTTGGTTCTTCGGCGTGCTGTTGTGGTGTTTCTATGTCCACCTCAGGTGCGTCTTCATCCAGTCTTGCTGCATCACGACGCTGCAGGAGCACTCTACGTAGGAAACGAAGCATGAATTCGGTCGAAGGCGTTGAGGTGATTAGAGAAGAGGGATCGCGAGGACCGCAGAGCTTTTGTAGGTGGGTATGAGACAAATGGGAGTCGGGTGGGCTGAAAGGGGGGACGCCACCGTCAGCAAGGGCTAAGGCGATTATTGCTCGACGCACAGGTATGGATATCTATTATGAACAACTACGCTGGACTAAAGTGGGGGACTCGAGGACTGTACACGTCCGGTGGATTCGTACCGGCGAGACGAAGGGAATAGGTTGAGATGGCAATGCTCACAGTCAGCGAGAGCTAGTGGTGCAAAATACGCTGGTATGAGAAGCCGCTGCGAGGGACTGACTGCGCTTTCAGAAGGCAAAGAGGGCGAGGACGAAGAGGACAGGGAGAACGATTTCGGTTTACAGCTTTTCGGGTCATTCTACACAGGCTCACACAGGTCTCGTGTCATCTGATGTTTCAGGCGAGGCGCTCAGTGATTTGCTAGTGCCCGTTCCATGAGGCCGCTCACACAACTCAATGATACTGCACGCGCACTGACCATTCCGATGAGGATTGGGGAAATCCGACATGCACATTATGAACCCGCTGGAAAGGGATTCGGCGCTCGATACATCGCAGAAGGTCTTTACAACGAAAATCGACGATGGGTCTGACTCAAGGTACTCATATCATGCACCACCCCGCAGTAACGCCTCAATGCCTTCGGCCAATCAGGATTATTCGTCCGTAGCCAAGACGTTGCTGAAGGAAGCGGAAGGTGAGTGTGAATAAGAACCTCCAAGCTTCCATTTGTGATCCAGATCAAATTTGAAGCTGTACCGGGAGAACTTGATGTATTTCGACCAGCTTCGACGAAACCATGCGTTGAGCATGTTTCGCCCTAGACGCTCTTCAGTAACCGTTTATCTGAAATGAAGCACGGTTGTATTGCAGATCGTTGTGACAACGATGACATGTGTGATGACGAAAAAGTGTGCAGAGATGCAAGTATAAAATGGTACGGTGAGGGATCCAAGGGGAAACGAGGGGGATCCCAAGGTGAGGGCATAAGCGCGGATCGGCTGCACCGCTGGTGCTTGATGACAGCGCCCTTGAACTGGTTGGAACAGTGAGAAAATATCAGTAAAACGCATCAGCGAAGACTTGGATGACACTCACGATGCGGACAAACTTCATCGCAAGACCAGGCGAAATGTGGTCATACTTTGTGAATTTCCGCCTTGAACATTCCTGTGCTAAAATGTCGGCGGATCATTGTCGAGCTACCAGTGTATTCAGATGTCCCGATATCTCGGTATAAGAATGCTCGGTACTCCCGATCGATGCAGATAGCATTCGGGAAGTGTACTATAGGTATGTGATAGAACTTCGCACCGAGAGACTCACCGTCGCAGAAGGTGCGAGGTTCCGTCATACTTCAAGAGAGTAGTTGTCGTTACTTCCAAGGAGATTGACACGGGAGGTAGAACCTGTCGCCAAAAGGATGATCCAGATCTGCGCATTGGAGGAGTGGATGCTCGACCTCGAGAACACAATGATGGAGTTTGTTTATTGAAAGCTTTATAATCTAAACTGTATGGAGATGCGAGTATAAAATGGTACGGTGAGGTCAGTAGCTTGTGGGCGGGAATCCAAGGAGAAGTGAGGGGATCCCAAAGTGAGGGCTGCACTGCTGGTGGCCGATGACAGCGCCCTTGAGCTGGTTGGAGCAGTGAGAGGATATCCGAGTCAGCAAAGCACGTTAGCGAAGATTAGCGAAGATTTGAATGACGTTCATGATGCGGACTAACATCACAAGACCAAGCGAAATGTGCCTATACTTCGTGAATAATCGCCTTGAACATTCCTGTGCTAAAATGTCGATGGATTCAGTGTCAGACTACCAGGGTACTCAGCTATCCCAGTGGCTCGGTACAAGCGCCTTTAACATACTTGATCGCTGCAGGTAGTATTCATGAAGTGTACTATAGCCATGTGAGTAGAATGGAACTTCACACTGAGAGACTCGCCGTGGCAGGTGCGAGATTCTGCCCTACTTCAAAAAGAGAGTTAGTTGTTGCTTCCAAGGAGACTGATAGAACCAGGAAGCAAAACCTGTCGCCAAATGATATCCAGATCCACGCGTCGGAGGAGTGAGTGGATGGCTGACGTCGAGGAACGGGACGATTATTGCGAACTTTAGAATCCAACAGCGCCAAACAAACATCTGTGGCACAAGTTGTAAACCTTTCACGACCAGTCCCTGGGTCACTCACACCGTCAACGCGGTTCAAACATTCACCATGTCAGCTTCCTAGCTTAACATCGATGGTTGAAAACGACAAACTCTGCCGTGTCTAGGCCTCGGTTCGATCGATCGCCCGGTGATATTGATTAATTGTAGCGAATCAGAATCCGACTTGGACCACTATTTGGATTATCATGGAGGGCGTGCCCCAGCATGCGTCCTCCACGGCGCAGTATCATCCACACAGGATCCGTTATATCCGCTGTAACGCCAGCAACGTGATGACGCTGTAGAAACCTCGCCCTTGGTTCGACAAGGGCAGCACGCTACACCCACCTCTCCGGTTATAACGGGTCCTACGGTAACCACGGCTCGGAACCGGGAAGAAATCGTGCTGAGCTCGAAGGATGAAAAGGTACGCCCGAACGTTTGCTTGTAATTCGTCCTTGGGGATGACCGAACTCCAAAGTGCATTCTCGTCCCGTGGATATGTCTTGTTCTTTCATGGGGTGACTACTATTGTTCGTGTTGATACCTACTATGCCAAGGTCTCCGCGTCGACGCTGGCACGTCGTCCTTCAAACGCCACTCAGCTATTAAGCTTCGCGAGCTCCATGACAACATGCGACGTACAGGGAGTCGAGACGGTCAAAAAGCACAAGGCAGAGAGGTGGTATCGTCAGTCAAAGGGGTTTTTCTAAGGGCAAGAAAGGTACGCATCATGGCTTTGTTGATGTGATTCCGTGCTCACGTCGCCTGGTAGGCTGAAACCGACGAACAAACCACAAAGTCCAGAATTCAGAATGATGGAAAGGTGCATGCGAAACATTTGTAGACTTATCCTCGAAGCGCGAGACAGTACCGTGCCCTGGACGCTGTGATGGAACAATGTTTATTTATACGGTACAACTGTTGGGTGCTGAAGTTGCGGCGCTGCAGGAAGAGAAGCGAAAATGGGATTTTGGAGAGTGCGCAGAGGGGGGTAGAGACTTGGATGGGAAGGTGTGTTATACTCTATCTTTTTTCCGCAGACAACGAGGAGTTGGTCTAACATGAAGGGCGCCACAGATAGGGGTCACCCGCTAACCGTACCTCTCCACCACGATCATCCTCGTTCGCATGACGTCCGCATTCCCCTCACACAGAAAGCAACTCGGGCGTGCATGTCGGTCCCTCTTCGGGGGAAGAAGAATGTCATACAGTCGGACGCAGATAGGTTGGGAACACACGTCGTATCGATCACTTCGTCCGCAAGTCAACTTGGGGATGCGACATCCTGGTCATACCGTTCGTATTCACATCCATTCTCGCCGTAGTGATGTCTACGCGAACTTCGTTGCAGATGTTGTGAAGCAGTGCGGGGGACCTGTTGATGTGAAGAGGAGGCGCATATATATATAGCGAACTTACAGGAAAGACGACGCCCTTGGTCTGTTCTCCAACACCGTCCGCACTCTTGGTCCTTTCCGACACTTACCAGCCCAGTCGTCCTTCCAACCGTCACATGTCCACCCCGTTCCTGTCGGTGGCTTCGGTAAATGCGAATAACCGAGTGTCGTTGCAAGTCTTTGAGGGGCGGGAAGATTGGGTCAGATGTTTGCTCTTCTACCCAGATGAACATCAGGTAGTGAGTAGGTCGACACCACATTTCACACATCCTTTCAATCAGATGCTTTCTCTTCACCTCGCTTGCCGGACTCTCCCACAGAGTGTACACCTCATCGGGGAGTGTTCGTCGCAAATTCAGCATCTGGACTTGTTGCATGCGCCACGTTCTTGAAGATTTTACTGCTCAACAACCCAGTCGCTTGAATCATCGTCTTGTCATTTTTCGATGTATGCACACGAATCTCCATGCTTCCCCGTCCCAACTCACTTAACACCGCTCACAGCAACTGGAAAGCCCACCCCTGGCTGAAAGGTCACCAAGCGACTCTCCGCCGATTCTCTGCCGTCGATTCTCCAACCATCTTCCCACCAGAAACGGGCACTACAGGTTTCCTGAACTATCAAAAGAAGCGAACTGAGGTGCGGAATGTGTAGGGGCAACTTGGCTCAGTGTTGAGAACAAATTCTTGAGATAATTCAGCGAGGGTTGGGATCGTGGTTATGTTCAAGAGCTCACGCATGACATAGGCACCGCAAACATGTGTAATATTTCATCGACTAGAACGGAGCTGCAGGCCCATGCGTCTTGTAGGAGTGGGCGATGTTAGGCGGGACGGTTCGCATGAAGACACCCATACGTAGAAAACGAACGTAGAGGCAAGACGGTGTTTGCACCCCACCTGGCCTGTCCTCCAACACCCTTAATCCTTTCACATACTCCCACCCAATTGCCTTTCCCCAGTCGGCGGCTTGGGTCAATTCCAATGAACGACAAAGTGCCTGTGCGAGTCTTAGAGGGGCACGAAGATTGGGTTAGATGGCTATTGCTTCTACCTAGATGCAATTGGGTGGTGAGTTTGAAAAGATCCCTCATTAATCTCTCCGGAGGATGGTAGATCGCAGAAGTCTCGCCGGACTCTGGTGCTTGCACCTGGCCGTACATACCAACTCCAGCTTGGTTCTACCATCCTCCGTCTCTTGAGCACTTTTCGCCTGAAAGAACTGTCGAAATTATTGTACTGCGACCGAATGAGTCTACGACGTCGGCCGGTTTCATTTTCATTGATATGTCATACTGACATATTTCATACCTTGATCGTGCCTGATATAGGTTTATAGCTTAAGTACGAGTAGTTTGCGAGCGTTGTACCCCGTGCGTTTGCAACGGGATTTCTCGAATATTGTCACTCGTTTTTCCTCGCCTGCAAAAATCTAACAAGAACCCGAGCCAATGGCTACTTAGGCGCCATCGACAAGGCCATTCAACTCGTCCACCGGTTGATCATGCACAAGCTTTCCCTTGATGGTGTACTTATGGACATTT
Organism: Paxillus ammoniavirescens; assembly: GCA_014904835.1. NCBI lineage: Eukaryota > Fungi > Basidiomycota > Agaricomycetes > Boletales > Paxillaceae > Paxillus > Paxillus ammoniavirescens. Next base: position 9,841 of record MU121127.1, read on the forward strand.
CCCTCCGATCGGGCCTGGCGTTTGCTAAGAAGCGCAAGCCTGGATGGAAACATCCCAGAAGTGGGAGATTGACATGGCAGCCTGGTACTGAGGAGAGTCCTGGTATATTTCATGAATGCCCCACGTCCACCATTTTTATTTCGTTCCATACATCTTCTGATTGCCCCGGCAAGTGCAGCAGTTCGTTTTCATCGGTCGTATTCCGTTTCTAGCTCAAGGACCGTACATATACTAGATGA